>QZGG01003556.1:0-22482 GCA_006409495.1 Sedum album | reverse complement strand
AGCTTCGGCAATTAAAATAGGTTTGCACAATGGAAGAAAGATTTCAAGGTCCGGCTCCGCGAGGCAAAGGCCAAGCTACGCAAACAAGGACACACGGAGATGGAAAGAAGTCATAGGAAATGGTGGGTAAGAAAACATAGGAAAGCTTCGTCATAACCATTCATTTACATCCATGGGGTCTTCTTTGTGGGGCTAGGTACACCAGGTCCATTGGCCATGGCCACTCTATGCAAGGTATTTAATTTGAGCCTCTCCCTCTGTTGCCATGGGGCGTGTAGAGACTAGTTTAGAGAAATGTAACACAACAAGTGTTCTGTGTTGTTTGTGTATTTGAATAACATGTACAAAAGATGTTGGTTTCTGTACATGGGGGCAGTCTGCTTACTTAATAATCTTAATTGGAAGTTTCATGTGTGGAAATCATTATCTGTAGAGAGCATCAGCTGGTTGGTGTATGAAGGTCAAATGGTGCAGCAGCAGTACTACTAGGAACAGGTCAAAGGAGATTCTTATTTCTTAACTTTTTTTTGGACTATAATGGGTATATTACAAGCTCAACTTGAATATTACAATTCATTACGGAAATTATACTAATTTATTACTCCACATGACTTTCAATTGAAACATTACATGACTTTTGAAATCGAAGTTAGGAGTTTATGAAGACTTCTTACCATAGGACACCACTCTAGTGGCAAAGCAGATTCCTAACTTGAATAGTTAACTATTTGACTACTGTAAGTTGTAGTGTAGTATACTCCAAAGGAGTCTGTTTGTGAATTTCCCTTGTGTGGAAAGTGTTCTAAAGCATGCATTAAACAGTATACAAAAGGGAAACAAATATGTTGTGTTTCTTTATAACCAAGTTATCTAATCCAATCTCTCCTTTGCAGTACGATTACAAGCTGTCAGTTTCGTGTGTCCCAAATATAAGTATATTACTTTTTTTTATGCAGTCTTCTTTTTTAAAACTAAGCAGTGACTGCTGATAAAACAAAAGTAGTACGGAGTAAGATATTGCTTCAAACTTACATTTCTGAACAATGTGGAATAAAGCATTCATAAACCAAGAGGAGCTGATGAATATATAACAAGTGGATGTGAAGCAAAACCTCATAATTGCGAGTTTCTCTTCTAGCAAATTTGATAGTGAGAAAAATGGTGTTACCCATACCACCAAAGATACAGAACTTGTGGAATCAATGGAATCTCAGAGGTGCCATCCTCACCAGCCTCGCATTTCAAGTCATATTGATCTTTACTGCATCATGGCGTAAGCGAACAGGTAACATATTTGCAACAGCTCTCATTTGGTCAGCATACTTATTGGCTGACTGGTTTGCAGCATTTGCTGTTGGCCTCATCACCAACGGCCTTACAGAATGTGAGAAAGTGGTTCAGACTAATGAGGTTCTCTCATTCTGGGCTCCATTTCTTCTGCTTCATCTAGGCGGTCCTGATAACATAACTGCATTTGCCCTAGAGGACAATGAACTTTGGATAAGGCATTTGCTTGGTTTAGTGATCCAAGTCCTAGCTGTTGCATATGTTCTTTCACAGACAATACCAAATGGACTCACAATACCAACCCTCCTCATGTTCTTATCTGGCACTATCAAATACAGCGAGAGAACTCGTGCATTATACAAAGCATGCTTAAGCAATTTCAAGAACTCTATGCTACCAAAACCTGACCCTGGACCAAATTATGCTCAGTTAATGGAGGAGCTCTCCTGTAAAAAGAATGCCGGAGTTCCTGTTGAAATCAAAACTCATGATGTTTCAACTTTGTCTGAAAAGCAGAATGCTGAGGATACAGCATCAGGCCAAAATTTACCAGAGTTGAATGATATTGAGATAGTTCAATATGGTCATAAATTCTTCATAACATTCAAAGGACTCATTGTTGATCTCATGTTGAGCTTTCGCGAAAGAAACGAAAGTAGGGAATTCTTCTTGCACAGGAGTGTTAAAGATGTTTTTGGTGTGATGGAGGTTGAGCTGAATTTCATGTATGATGTTCTGTATACTAAGATAGGCGTTGTTAATGACTGGAAGGGATACCTTCAAAGGTTAATATCATCAGGTTGCATCATATCTTCACTAGTGCTCTACCATTTGCATGCAATCGAAGAAGAACGCAATAAGCGAGCATCCAAGGCTCAAACTACCAAGGAGTTCGACAGCCGTGTCAGTTACATATTAATTGCAGGTGCACTAGTTCTAGACGCCATAGCACTTTTCAAGATACTATTATCTGATTGGACTCTGATGAAGCTGCCTTATGCAACTGCTAGGTCTGTAATATCAACTTTGCAGAAGTATATCACACTTGATAGGTATTGGAGGTGGTCTAAGTGCATCAAGAAACATAACCTCATGTCCTACTGTCTCCATAGAAAATGTACACGTTTAGAACAGTTAGCTGACTACATTGGGTTTCAAGAAACATTAGATGAAATACTGTATGCAACCCCGGAGCCTTTCGATGATGAACTTAGAGATTTTGTTTTCAGTGAGCTGAAGGCAAAAGCTGTGAAGGGGAAGAATATTGACAAAGCCAAAGAGATCTACGATGGTAGGGGTGATTGGGTACTATCAGAAGCTGGGCTGCCGGAACTTTTGAGCAGCGTAGATGTTGAGTATGATGAGAGCCTGTTACTATGGCACATTGCAACTCAACTTTGCGAACATTACCATGAGAAAGATAATCCATCTCAGGAAGATCTCGAAGCAGCAGCTTCAAATGAAAAAGGTGCTGAAATAAATAAGCATCAGCGGTTCAGCAGAGTATTATCTGAGTATATGCTGTACTTGTTGGTTATGAAACCGACAATGATGTCAGCAGTGGCCGGTATAGGTCAGATAAGGTACAGAGACACCTGTGAGGAGCTGAAAAGATTCGTTAAAGGTGGTGAGAAAGGAACGCTTGTAGATATATGCAACAGACTTGTTGATATAGATACTAAAGTGGCGCCTAGTTATGTAAAAGGTGACAAGAGCAAGTCGGTCCTGTTCGACGCGTGCATTTTAGCTAAACAGTTGATAGAGTTGAAACCAGAAAAGAGATGGAAAATAATGAGTCAGGTATGGGTGGAAATGATGGCATACGCAGCGAGTCACGTTAGAGCAAATACTCATGCACAGGAAATCAGCAAGGGAGGGCAGTTACTGAGCTTTGTTTGGCTTTTAATGGCTCATTTTGGGTTGGGAGAGCAGTTCAGAATCAAGGCCGGACCGGCTAGAGCTAAACTCATTGCTGCAAAATAACTAACTAGCTAGACATCCATCGCCAGCAGAAGTTCAAACTTGGACACTTATCTAATATGACTTACCTGCTTATCAGTCGACTACTCCTTTCAGAGTATCATCATGTATTGTACTTGTACTCCCTTCGTCCCACAAAATTTGTCCACCTTTTTGATTATTTATGAGGTGTAAAATAATCAAAGTGGACAAAAATAGTGGAACGAAGGGAGTAGTAGCGTACTGCAAATAACTATCACCATATTTTACCATCAAATAAAACGACGTCGTTATGTTATAAAACTGAACGAATCAAATTCTTATTATACGGGATTTAGGGTTTAGGGCTCAATCGATCGAAGGCGATTACCGGGTGTCGCCGGAAAGTACGAATTGGTTGGATATGAAGTGACGCCGCTGCTTCCTGTAACATTCTGGGTTCAATTGGAGCTTCAAGGTTTTGAGCGATGGAACTGGGATCTGTGTTTGACTGGCTGAGGCTTGTTTTTTGTCTATTTCGTTGACCTTTTTTATTGCTTATTATAGAAGTTAATGATTGTTGAACAAGGTCAGTTGGAATCATCAAAATGATCCCAATTTATATAATGATTTCCAAGGCATCTTTTTGATAGCAACTTTGTGCTGGAAAACAAGAGAGCTTTCAGCAATGTAGCTTATTGGAATACATGAAACTCAACCGTTCATCAGCCATTCAGAACAAGACATTGCCGGCCTATTGTCAAATCAGACGAATGGTACAAACATTACTTAAAAGAGATTTTTGTTAATTTTCATACACATGTCTTTCTGTCCTAGCAGAGAATGACATAAACAATATCTTAATTTCATATACCTTGACAGTTTTCAGGTATCTAGTACAAAAAATAGAATACAAGACAAAGAGAGATCATGCACCTTGAAGATGATCACATTGACTTTACATCAATAGTTGACTGACTGTACCTGTGTAGTTGTCTATATAAGCCGGTGCTTTTAACATATGGAATATGACTTTGTGGAAGTTGGGGTTGAATATTTTTTGTGGAAATGGGAGGTAATGATGGGATGTTTAGATATGCCGATGGGCTTGATAAGCTGCTTATGCTTTTCGGTTTCCTGGGTAGTATTGGAGATGGGCTGCAGCATCCCTTAACAATGTATGTTCTCAGTAGCGTCATTGATGAGTATGGAAAACCTGGTGCTTCCTTGTCTATAGAAACTGTCAATAAGGTAATTTTTTTGTGTTTTTATATTTTCGCTGCTGGCCAGTCTGAGAGCTAGGCATGATTTAATTTCATATGTATTGTAGTACGCGCTCAGGCTGCTCTACGTTGCTCTGCTAGTTGGAATATCAGCCTTTGTAGGTAAGCTGAGTTTCGAACCTCATTGGACCAATTTTCGTAACATATCAGAGAAATTGAAATGTGATTTTTGTTTTGGCAGAGGGAGTATGCTGGACGAGAACGGCTGAGAGGCAGACTTCTCGAATGAGAATGAAGTACCTGAGGTCTGTTCTGAGACAAGAAGTTTCATTTTTCGACACCCAAGCTGCTGCCACTTATGATGTTGTTTCAACAATTTCGTCGGATGCCATCTCGATTCAAGTAGTCATAGGTGAAAAGGTTTGATTTCGCTATACCTCCTTTTCCATTACATCTTGAGATAATTCTATTGATACCAGAAGATCTTGATTTTCATTTTATACCCGCAGATACCCAACTGTCTAGCTTACATGTCTTCATTCACATTCTGCCTCATATTCTCATTCGTTTTGTCGTGGCGAATCACATTAGCTGCCCTGCCATTTTTAGTTCTGTTTGTTGTTCCGGCCTTGGTATTTGGGGGCATGATGATAGGCCTTGGAATGAAGATGATAGAGTCGTATGCAGTGGCTGGTGGGATAGCGGAACAAGCAATATCTTCAATAAGAACTGTGTATTCCTACGTGGCTGAGCGACAGACATGTGAAAACTTCAGTGATGCTCTTCAGACAACTATGGAGCTTGGAATCAAGCAAGGATTTGCTAAGGGATTAATGATGGGTACCATGGGAATCATATACATTAGCTGGGCTTTTCAGGCTCTTGTAGGGAGCTATTTAGTCACACACAAGAATGAGAGCGGTGGACATGTGTTCATAGCTGGATTCAATGTCCTCATGGCTGGCCTGTGAGTTACACAGTCAGTACCTTCCTGTATTGCCATCCATTGAGTTCAAGCCACAAAAGTATTAACTTGGTGGAGATGGTTCTCTTTTTTGCAGGAACATTTTGAGTACACTTCCTAACCTGACATCACTGACAGAAGCAACTTCAGCAGCTACAAGGATTTTCGAGATGATTGACAGGAAGCCTGCCATAGACACAGAGGATCGTAAGGGCAAAGCTTTGTCCCATGTTAGAGGGGAAGTCGAGTTCAAGAACGTTTATTTCAACTACCCATCTAGGCCTGACACTCCCATACTTCAGGGACTCAGTCTAAGAATGCCGGCGGGTAAGACTACTGGGCTTGTTGGAGGGAGTGGCTCAGGAAAGTCCACAGTCATTTCCCTGCTTCAAAGGTTCTATGATCCGTTAGAAGGTGAAATTCTTCTCGATGGGTATAAAACAGTTAGACTTCAGCTCAAGTGGCTGAGGTCCCAAATGGGCCTGGTGAACCAGGAACCAGTTCTTTTTGCAACCACAATCAAGGAAAATATCATCTTTGGAAAAGATGGTGCATCAATGGAAAATATTGTGACAGCTGCCAAGGCTGCAAATGCCCATGATTTCATTGTAAATTTGCCAGATGGATATGAAACTCAAGTATGTCATTCAGCCAAAAAATAAAGGCTATTAACTAAATTTTACCAAGGAGAGTTCTTACCTTGTTTTATTTTCAGGTTGGCCAGTTTGGGTTTCAGCTATCTGGAGGACAGAAGCAGCGAATAGCAATAGCCAGGGCACTGATCCGTGACCCAAAGATTTTGTTACTAGACGAAGCAACCAGTGCTTTAGACACGCAGTCCGAGAGAGTTGTGCAAGAGGCTATAGACCATGCATCAGTGGGTAGAACCACAATAGTCATTGCTCATCGTCTCTCCACAATCCGTATGGCTGATATTATTGTGGTTCTTCGATCAGGTGAAGTGGCTGAGAAGGGCTCACACGATGAGCTGATCCGAAAAGAGGGAGAGTACTTTAACATGGTTCACCTACAGAACACAGTTTCTCAGAGCGCAGACATCTCGAACTCTTTTGAGTACAACTCACCTTATTCATTTGAAGGAAGAAGTTTCCAAAGGAGTGCAGCTCCTAGCCCGGCAACTGTCAGATCCAGTGCAAGAAGCACGCCGAGAATGAATCCGTTCAGCCCCGCGTTTTCAATTAGTGCTCCTTATTCAATCCAGTATAATTTATCTGATGATGACATTGGTGAGGATGATTACAAGGTAGTTCACCGTCTCCTTCACAAATGCGGTTGCTGAAAATGAATGCACCAGAGTGGGTTCAGGCTGTGCTTGGATGCGTAGGTGCAATAGGTTCTGCTGCAGTTCAACCCATCAATGCTTACTGCATTGGAGGTTTGATATCAGTTTATTTTCAAGGAAACAAAGCAGACATCAAGTCAAAATCTAGATTCTATGCTTATATTTTCTTAGGCCTAGGCGGGTTCAATTTTCTTACAAGTATGATCCAGCACTACAATTTTGCGATCATGGGTGAGCGCCTGACCAAGAGAGTACGTGAAAAGCTGATGGAAAAGCTGATGGCTTTTGAAATTGGGTGGTTTGATCAAGATGAGAACACAAGTGCAGCTATAAGTGCACGAATCTCCACCGAAGCTAACATGGTAAAATCTCTTGTAGGTGACAGAATGTCTTTGCTGGTTCAGGCATTTTTCGGTGCCCTTATGGCCTACGCACTCGGACTATATCTGGCTTGGAAGTTAGCATTAGTTTTGATTTCAGTGCAGCCACTTGTCATTGGAAGCTTCTATGCTCGAAACTCTTTGATGAAAAGCCTGTCGGACAAAACCAAGAAAGCTCAGAGGAAAGGAAGTCAGCTCGCAAGCGAGGCTGTGATAAACCACAGAACAATCACAGCTTTCTCGTCGCAGAAGAAGGTCCTTAGTCTTTTCAATGAGACTCTCAATGAGCCAAAGAAAGAGAGTGCAAGACAGTCTATGTTTTCTGGTTTGGGTCTATTCAGCTCACAGTTCTTTTCCACGGCTACGACCGCTTTAGCTTACTGGTATGGTGGAACGCTTTTGGTGGATAACAAAATTTCATCAGAAGAACTTTTCCAAGCTTTCTTTGTACTTCTCTTCACTGCATACATCATAGCAGATGCAGGAAGCATGACGTCAGATGTATCTAAAGGAAGCAGTGCCGTGAGATCCGTTTTCGCTATTTTAGACAGGTCTAGTGAAATAGATCCAAACACATCATGGAACCTTGATTCCAAAAAGTCGAGAATCAGGGGCCGCATTGAGTTAAAGAGTGTCTTCTTTTCCTACCCAACCAGGCCTAATCTGATGATATTTAAAGGCTTGAGCCTCAGAATTGATGTTGGAAGGACTGTAGCTTTGGTGGGTCAAAGTGGTTCAGGTAAATCCACTATAATTGGCCTGATTGAAAGATTCTATGACCCTTGTAGCGGATTCGTCCTAATCGATGATCAGGATATTAAAGGCTACAACTTAAGAGCCTTGAGGACGCACATTGCTTTAGTCAGCCAGGAGCCTACCCTCTTCGCAGGAACTATCCGCGACAACATTGCCTATGGGAAAGAACACGCGAAAGAGTCAGAAATACGAAAGGCAGCTTCACTTGCCAATGCCCATGAATTCATCAGGTATGTCACAACATCAAGCAAGACTAGAATTCAATACTTAGCCTTTTCCCTAGTATTTAATTCTAATATCTATTTAAAATGATGCAGTGGGATGAAAGATGGGTACGAGACATACTGCGGCGAAAGAGGAGTTCAGCTATCAGGAGGGCAGAAGCAAAGGATAGCAATAGCTCGAGCCATTTTGAAAAATCCATCAATCCTACTACTGGACGAGGCAACAAGTGCACTGGATAGCGTGTCGGAGAACCTAGTGAAGAAGCGCTGGAGAAGCTGATGGTAGGCAGGACATGCGTGGTGGTGGCTCATAGGCTTTCAACAATACAAAAGGCCAATACCATTGCTGTCATTGGAAATGGTAAGGTTATGGAACAAGGATCTCATTCTGAGTTACTTTCGCTGGGGCGCGGAGGGGAGTACTACGCTCTAGTAAATCAGCAGAAGAGAGGTGACAATGGCAGCCCCTATTGCTAGGGAGGATCTGTACTAGTCTATTTAGTAGCAATTTCTTATCCAGATTTCCATATCGGCTGCATTAATAATATTTTTTTCAAGCGGTGGATGAGTGTAGAACCGTCATATGCTTAAATTCGATGATCCGTTTGTACAGCCGACAGACCATCAACATTTCTCGCTCCCCCTGCCTGATTTCCTTGGTCACTTGCCTGATTTCGAATTCCAATCCCCATCCCCATCGCCTTCCCATTCTCCCTTCGTTAGGTTTATCTCTAATCTCCTTAATTTATGTATCAGATATGCCAATCGCATCTGGGGTTTTGATTTCCTGTTGAAAGTTTGCATCTTTGAGCTCTATGACTTGGAATTGCTATTGCATCGTTTCAGAATAATCCTCTTTTAATAATTTCTGATGATTTGGGTGTGGAATTATATGTTTGTTAGGGTTAGTGTTATGAGATATGTTTACTGCATATTTCATTTTTGTTTAAGTAGATTTTGATGATGGGATGTTGAATAAATGTTGATGGGTTTTTGAAGTTTTATTGGTAGGTGGTTCTTGAATTGATTAAGTGAAGAACCAGATACAAATTCGGTGTAGATTTTGATTGAGAAGGGACGCTGTATATTTTTGAGGGATGGCTTGCAAAGGCTCAACTTTTTGATGACCCTAGTGGGTTTGGCTATGGTATCTATCTCTTTGTTGTGTGTGTACAAGCAGTCCTCTAGTTTTACTCTAGGGGCGTCCAATGATGTGGCGCAGTTTGGAAGGCCGCTCATGATGGATGTTACTTTGAAGTTTGAACTCCAGCATTCTCGATGATCTGCCAAAAGCTTGGTATGTTTTATGCATCGTCTGTGGGCTGTTTTTGTTGTTGATGTAAAGGCTTTTTGGTAAAAAATAATTTAGAATTTATCTGTAAGCTTTTTTTGATGGCCCACCCAGCCTATGAGTCCTGTGAGGTCCCTGTGTTTTGCTTTCAGCCTTATAAAACATGAATATGGTTCCTACAGCTGTGATGATTATCTTCTTCTTTTGGGGTTTTCACTTAGGGAAAATGGTTCATCAATGTTTTTAATTATAGTTTATGAGCTGGGAACTGATTTTATTGTTCCATTTATGCGTATTGAGTATGAACAACTGACATATACACGGAATTACTTTACGACCATATTTTATTAATCATATCATTTGGTGTCTGATCTTACAATTTCAGGTTTATATTCGCTTTTGTTGGAGTAGGAGCCATTCTCTTTGGTTGCATTGGCACAGCAACTGGAAATGGATGCTGTCTGAGCTGTGTATCCTTAGAGACACTTTGCCAATAATGAATTTGGAAACATGTTATACTACTTTGATAACACTTTGCTTATTCTGTGAATTACTCAACTTTATATTGCACTATGGCATCTGTTTTCCTTGACCAATTACAGTATTCAGTGTTGATGATCCTTTTAATATTGATACAACTCGGACTTGCCGCCTTCATCTTCTTTGACAAAAGTTGGGAAAGCGTAAGAGCGCTATTAGTATTAACAGTTCTGCTTTGTCTAATCTATGTCCTTAATTGTGAAATATATGATTGACCTTACCAATGGCACACATTTTTATTTGCAGGAGATACCAACTGATAAAACTGGAGACTTTGACATGATCTATAATTTTCTCAAGGATCACTGGAACATTGTAAAATGGGTTGCTCTTGGTGCTGTTATATCGGAGGGATGGAGGTAGGAGTGTTTTCTTATTTATCGACTTACTTATCCATCAGTTTTGCCAATTGGCAAGTGGATGTGCACATTTCATTAATGATTCCTTTGTTTGAATAGGAAGGCCTTGGTATCTTTCGCACTAATTGTGAGAGCGGAAATATACCAGACGACTATGACAGTGATGATGAGTTAATACACTCGAGACAAGGGGCACGGCAGCCGCTAATCAGGCCTGGTGTTCCTGTTGCCGGTGCGCTTGATCAGCAACCCAGCAGAAATGATGCTTGGAGTACAAGGATGAGAGAAAAAGTATGTTAGTTGATCAAAATTATACGCCATTGTTCGTTATAAGCCAAAGCCATGGTTCGTCAAGCATTCAAATGATAAATAAAAAGGATATCACAACTGGAGGAATGCATTTTAAGTTAGTTTAGGGTATTTATAGCTGCATTCATTCACATCCCGCAACACTTATCTTTATTGTAAAGCTGATAGCTTTTATTGTTTTTGTTTCTTCAAGTACGGTCTTAATACATCGGAGTTCACATACAACCCAGCAGAAGCAGGCAGGGTCCAGGCAGTATCTGCATAGCCAGCAGAGGAAAGAAATGGTTGCAGTATCATGTAAGAATCCTGCATCTATTTGAGGCAATATTCATTTGTTCGAATTGGAAGTAAATTTGATACTTTTGAAAACTATATGCATTTTGTAAATTCACCCTAAACTAGTAAAACGTTAAACTGGAGAAGCTAGTTGTTATTAATTGAGATTTGAAATGTCAAACCTGCCATGAGGCTTCAAAATCGGATCTTGTACCCACAATTAATACTGCTAGCACACTGCCCTAGCTGGTTACCCTTATAGAAATTGACCTCTTATTCTTATTAAATACCTAAATCACTGTGTGCACCTATAAAGAATCAAGATGCATTACTACACTCAATTTGTTTGACTTTTTTACATTTTGAGCCATGGACTTGAGTAACATGCTTCAGTCTTTGTTTTTAGTTAAATCGTTGTATATTAGCTACTTGCATCAAACTAGCTAATTACATTCAAAGCTCATGTTGAATCAATCGGCATAACTGTTTTATGACTTGTGTAATCTCATTAGAAAAAAACAATGGAATCTCAGATAGAAGGTAGTATGATCAATAGAGGCAAGGCTATGGAACATGATCATGAGCAGCTGCCTTCATCCGTGTCTTCCAGCACCCCGTCAAGGACAGAGATTAATATCAGCCGGCTACGTTTCTATGAGATTAAATTGCTAGAAGAAGCTGCCCAAGAAAACGAATCAGGCCAACAGTTTTTGACTGCTGTCGAATCGGTCTCAAGGAAACATGATGGCTTTCATGTGACTAACTTGGTTGAAAGCTTTTCTTCTCAGAGTCAGGAGACACCTTTTGCACATGGCGGTGAGGAATGGGAAAAAGGAGGTGGTTATGTGTATTTTAGATATGGCTCCATCTCTACTAAAGACCAAGAATGCGGTCGGAGAGACTGTTTGGCATGTCATTGCTTCCACCGGGAACCTAGGTGTCTTTCTGTGTCTTATGTTTTACAGAGAGGATCAGATAGCAAGCAAGATCTTCACAAACAGTATTGTTGATCATCTGGATTGTGATGATCTTCTTGACCAGAACATGGATGGAAACACAGCGCTCCATGTGGCTTTGATTAACTACCAAGAGGAGATCGCCATGAGCTTGTATAAAATGAACCGTAAACCGTGTAACATTTTGAACACTGAAAACAAGTCTGCTACTTATTTGGCGGCCCATGTTGGGTACCTCAGTCTCCTGAAGACCATGCCTATGTCTGACTCAAATCCACACCAATCAAAATTGCACTCGCGGCCATTACTGGAAAGCAAACTTGGTAAGCCCTATCCGAAACCATACTTACATTTCTAGATTGTTTTATAGATTTTTATGTTCCTATATGTATGAAGGCGTTCTGAAGGACATGAACAGAAGATTTGAAAGATTGTTTTCAACACAACATGATCAGAAAATGGCAATACATTTGGCGGTAGCTTGTGGTTTCATTAAAGGGGTCGAGTTCTTCATTTGTTTGTATGGAAACGACGTAGCTATGCTCAAGGATGACACCCTTGAGCAGAATCTGCTTCATGTGGCGGCTACTGGTAAGGATTTTGAAATGGTTTCCTTCTTTCTTGATAACAAAGATTTTGAATGGATGATCGAAGAGCAAGATAACAAGGGAAATACCCCCTTGCACTTGGCCGCCATGAACTGTCGTTTTATGGCTACATATTCTTTAGCATGGCATCACAAAGTGGATCTAACCCAGCTCGACTATGAGGGTTTGAATGCCCTTGAGGCTGCTGAACTCTTCACAAAAGAATACTTCTCACTCTCAAAGGTATGTATGTATCATATAGTGTGTAAAACGCTCAATAATAATATATAACTCATGTCAACTGTGTGGCATGCGCAGTGGCTAACACTGTCAACACTGAGGGCAGCAGGAATGAGATCTTCATCACCATCCAGGCCCAATTACCTTACCAAACGTCCGCCTGCTTCGGCCACATTCAACTTATCAAAAAGCAGAAGAAAGCAGGTGATCAGCATACTTGTGGTAGTGCTAATAGTTGTTGCAGTGTTTGCCTTTGTTGGTATATTTATAACCAGCTATATCGGACCTGCCTACAGCCTAACCAAGTCACGTCGTCTAAGATTAGCAGCTTTAAGCAATATGAGTATATTACTCATTTCTATTCTGTTCACACCTTCACTTATTCTCCTGCACGATTCCAAGTACCTTCAAATGGTGATCTTTAAGTTAGTAGTACCATTTCTCAAGGTATCTGTTATGGCTGTGTTGGTTCAAGTAGTAGTCATCTTGTATATGGCTGTTCGATATCTAGACTGGCTAAGTAGTGTGATCTCCGCCACGACGTTGTGCTTGATAGGATTCCTCTTCACACCTTTTTTACCTTTAAGGCTGCCAGTTGTACCATTGCAACGGATGATCATACGGAAGGTAAGTTACTACCCTCTTTGGTTATTGTTAACTTTATGTCATTATATCAGGCAATAGGGTTGTTCTTTGTTGATCATTTGAAGCCCTCTAGCTGGAGTTTATGGCACATGGATAGTAATGCTTTCCCTTTTGTTTTATTCAGTTGTTAAGACATTTGTGGTTGTCTACATTTACTATGTGAAACTTTGAATCTTTTACATTGTGTGTTCAAATACAAAAACACTTCTTTATTAGATAAAGACATTGCCATCATTATTGTTGTTCTTGAATCTTGATATAAATGATATGAAGCTGCAGTTTCAATCGAAAATTTGTTATAAT
The DNA here is from genome assembly GCA_006409495.1 of Sedum album. NCBI lineage: Eukaryota > Viridiplantae > Streptophyta > Magnoliopsida > Saxifragales > Crassulaceae > Sedum > Sedum album. The sequence goes on along the minus strand of QZGG01003556.1, from coordinate 8,901 downwards.
GAAAAATCAAATAGCCCCAAATTTAAATGGATTTGGAAAATAGTATTTCGATCGCATATTTCAGTTTTAAAGATGTGGGAGTATTAGCTACTATTTTAAAACTATTTTTTTTTTATTAAGGCATTTGTGATTTGTCTTTATGGGGCACTACTTGTGCAGCTCTTCATTTTATCCAAAGGGTCATTGGTTAATATACTTTAAATAATCAGCATCATTAAAATGTCTTCATTTTTCTTTTATCAACATTGAATGCGACATCTACAACTACATGGGTATATCGTCATCGTCTCCTCACAGTCACACTACCTTTAATAATAATGTTGAGAGTTGATGATAATAATTTTGTGACTACTCTTTCCAGCCAGTTATGTATTCTTTACTCATACGTCCTATTGTTTAAACCAAAATGTAAGCATATATTTGGATTACTTGTATGAGTGCTTTAGCAAAGTCACTTCGGTTTCGTTTTTAAAACAATAGCTTGTGTAGTGAAGGTTAGACTTTATATGGTTGAACCCATTTTTATTGAATTTTGACACTAAATATACAAATATACCACCTTGTATTCCGTTAAGTAATCTATTTTTATTTGAAACGTATTATATCCAGACTGACGTGAACTGTATTACATCTGACTTCGAATATTTTACACACAATAATTAAATACACTTATGACTTTACCTTCGTCATGTCTGAATACACGAATCTTTTATTGAAAACTCAGAATATATTCAGTCGTGACCTGTTAAACATCTTGACTTCATATATGATCAAACAAATTGAACATATCTTTTTTTTATTACAATGGGTACATATCTTTTGAACTCCAAAAAGATTCCTATCGTTGATCCACGACTCCCTATCCTTATCTTCACCTTAACCACAATGTAATGCAACTGTGGGCATCACATGATAGTAATGTATCTTTCATCAAACTATGTAATCATACCCATCCATAGAATCTATCATAAAACTTGGTCCATCTAAGTAACAATGGTTGCTTGCCGTCTCAAAAATTGTGGGTACCTTTTTCTCATGATCAGGATGCAGATACAATTCATTTATCAGTAAATCTGATGTAATATCTGAAAGAGCTGGTGGATGGTAATTATCAGGTGACAGATACTTGTTCACCGGGACATTTTCCTCTTGTTTTAGTGGCCACCAGTATGCAGGAGAGGGCTCCTCTAACTTCCCTGAAGAGCGAGAGTCAGCATTCTCAGAAACAAAATTTATAAGCACAGATGAGTTCGAATTTTTGATTCTTGATTCCATGTACGTAGGGTTCGCAAAACCTCCCTTGCAAGTGTGATGGCTTGTGTAAATGATCTTATACATAGAGGGCTTGTCATCAATCTTCTGAACTTGTTTAAGCGCCTCACAACTAGGGCTGTGAGTGCACTTGTAATAACTTCTGCAAATCAAAACCATATTTATCACTCATTTCGTAAATTTTGCTAGGATTTCTAATTAACTGGATCTCATAAACGTAACTCTATTCGATAGGAAATAAAATCAATGTGTAGAACAAACCTAGGGTATGAGGTGTTTTGTATGGGCTTCTGGCCATACTTCCTCCAAGCATAACCGTCATCAATCAAAATGGGTGTAGATCTGGTCCATGATGGTTTGCGTCTGCAAGGGTTAGACTATATAAGTCCTGAGTTTTAGGTACCACATAAACCTCACAAATTTATGTGAGAGAAAGGTCTACTTATGTTGTTCTATTGAATAAAACGTTTGTTCTAGTAATTTCTTACCTCGTCTTGGAGCATCCAGATCCATGGATGCCCAGCCAGGAAGCTCTCTCACTATACATCCTGCCATCTGAAGAGAGAAAACATGTTTTGGTTCTAACTTGGGAGCTGATCTGTTGGTCATAGCTTAGTAAAGATAGAGAGTCATTGATGGTGCTCAAAACACTCTTGGCATGATCTATGGCCAAGACCAGATATCCAGGGCTGAACAGTTGTTGATTGAGTGAAGTTAGTAGCTCATTCATTGATTCGCGGCCGCAGAGAAGCTTGCGGATGACATTCAGATTAGTGACTTCTGATGTTAACTTCTCCAGCTGATTTGGATCCATAGATATTTGTTGCGTACTTGATATGTAAGATAGATTTCTAGGAAAGAAAAGAAGACTAATATGAGTACGTAATGTTTATTTAGAAACACGGAAATGGAAGAAAAGGAGCTTCCCCTTTTATGGAATGATGATGGACAAGGGCTTTGTGAATTCTCTCTACATTTTAAGCAAAATAGTCAAGTTGCTAATAATTGGATGGTTCGACTGGTTTGTTATAATAACAAAATTTCTTAAAAAATGAGTGTAATAATACATAAACACACACATTATGAAGCTTCTTTCTGATTAGACATGTAAATGATGGTGGTTGCATTTATAATGCAGATATTGTATTATGTGATTCATACTTTTTGGTTGACTAAAAAACTTTATTTTGTATCTCTTGATTGTATTTTATCAATGTACTAGATTACAAGTTGTACATATTTTGCACATGATATTCACATGACAAATGCAATGACATGGTGCGATCTCATTTATTGATGAAATACAATCAACAAATATAAAATTGGATTCACGAGACCATCAAAATAAATAAAGGGTTAATTACAGATGACCACCCGCATAATATGCCATATTTCATGCCACCACCCATATATTGTAATATTACATTCGACCACCTTTATAACTAAAAACTTTCCAAAAAACCACCTCAGTTAACGGCAGTTAACGGAGAGGGTGGTTAAATGGAAACAAAATTGATTATAAAGGTGGCGAAGTGGAAACATATTTATTATAGAGGTGGTTTATTGTAATAAAAATACTATTATTATATTAAAAAATTAATATATTTAACGGTAACGGTGACAGTACAGTGCGTGGGTGGTTGATTGGAAATTTTATACTTATAAGGGTGGTGGAATGTATTATTACAATATAGGGGTGGTTTGGTGGAATATAGCATATTATACGGGTGGTTATCCGTAATTAACCCATAAATAAATCCATATGATACAACCTCTTATTATACATCCATTCACATTTACAACTACATACACATTTTAAGTAACAATAAAAAGTAGCGATTAAATTTGAAAATTCACTAGTGATAAGTTGATTAGATTTTGAATGTTGCTCCTCTTGTATGGGGATAAATTGAAAATACGGAACATTTCTAAAGGAACATAAAAATATCATACAGTACAGATATGGAAAATAAACCCTTCACACAATAATTTCTTTTAAAGATCATTATAAATATATTTAGAAAAACAAGATTGAATAGGCTTTAGAATAATTTACCAAATATTATGAATATACTAATATTCAAAAATATGAAATTAAGTATTCTGTTATTCATTCCTATATATATTTAGAAAATCAAGATTGAATAGGCTTTAGAATAATTTACCAAATATTATGAATATACTAATATTCAAAAATATGAAATTAAGTATTCTGTTATTCATTCCTATACTCTGTATAATGTTTCGCACAATATTACAGACCATCCTCATGATGCAAAAATTGTTCTGCGGGCAGCATCCATGAGCTCTTTCTCTGAAGATGACCTTTTTATGATGTTTTTTTCGACATCTCCGGTCACCCAAATGAATGATTGAACCATATGCATCCGTTTCTGTTATTTAGAGAATATATAGTTAGTGAAAGGTTTTTGGAGGACATGTTTATTTTAGTAAAACGGAAGGACATAACCTCTGATGTTGATTTTTATCAATCCGACAGTTGATATTAGTAACCTTCAATCACCAACCGTCCGTATTTTTTACAAATCCAACCGCTCAGTTAATTAAAAACCAACTTTAATGCCAATCATCGAATTAATCAAATAACGACCAAAATTACGTTCTTATGTCTCATAAAATTAACATGTCTCTCTAGAACCCAACTCTATATAGTCAAGTCATATCTAGACTTGTAACATATAATCAAAAGTTGACTATGTTGGGAAGGCCAAACCCAAACTTGCATATATCGATCATCTAAACTGGAGTAGAACATAACTTAACTGATGATTTTGTGGACTTTTCATTTAGCCAACAATCTAATATTTACGAGCCACTAAAAGTAAATAAAAGGTACTTAATTAACCTTCAGTCAGATCAAGAATATAAGGTTTAAAGATGCTTTTCGTGAAACCCTCCGCTCGTCCTCGATCGACCGAGAGGTTCATTGACATTTTGTCGGGGAGCATTGATCTATCTGTCAAGGTGTGAACATGAATACTTTAATGTTAAATGTCAATCTGGGTGTCCCCATACTCTATTCATTTCCTTTTCCCTGCCAGTCTGCCACTAATCGATAAACGTTAACATGTTTTTTTTGTGATTTCTAAATTGCTCAGCATGTTACAAGTGTTGGAATCTAGCGTGGAGTTAGGATTTGTAACCCCTAACACCTTTTTTAATCTATCATGTTCCCTACTTGCGTCATCATAACTACGTCATCATAATTACGTCATGAAGGCATCGTCACTAGCATTTCCGTTGACGAATTGATATCATATTCCTTTTTTATAGGCCAGCTCGTCTAGCAAGTGTGTGTATTAGACATAAAAATATATAAGCACGTTTCCATGAAGATGGGTGTGGACATGGTTTCCACTTTCCCGGGGTGGTTTTGCTTTCATTATTGAGAATGCATATAATAGCAGTATGAGATGTGATCACTTGCTAATTAACAAATTATTTACTCCATTATTCACATTGATAATTAAACTAGCTAATTCAAGTTCTTGCATTCACTATATATTACGAAATGAAATATTGTATGACAGCAATTTTTAAAATAAAGTATTTGCTTCGAAATCAAATAGAGAAATATTGGATCAAACGACTAAATTTGAAGAAACATGACCATTATTTGAGTGTAAAATGCATGATAATCCATAAATATAACCAGAAATAGAAGATTTCCCCTTACAGTGCTCTCAATTTGACTGTAAAATGACAATCCATAACCTAAAAGGTCTCGTATTACAAAATATAAGTTTTGTGGGATTGTTGCAGATTCCAATTGCTTATTGTTTTCTAAAAAGTACTGTACACCAATTGACCTAATGAGTATACACCAGCTAGCTAAACTGAAGTAGATTTTATACTCGGGTGTTTCCAAAACAAAATTGTAGATCGACCTTTCACCTTATCCATCATGTAACTCAAAACTAGAAGAGCAGGAGCTAGGCATTATGACAACATACTAATACTATATCCATCAAAAACTATAGTTTTACCCATCCATGGAATCTGTCATAAAATTTGATACAGCTAAGTAACAGTGTGCACATGCTATATGTACACAAAACGATTGAAATTTATACTTCAAATGGTTGAAGCCTTTTCTGATTGAAATTTCTTAACACTAAAAGTATGAAATATAGTAATATATATCCACCTTCTGTTTTTTTATTAAGTCGTTTATTTTATATAAAATATCATATTATGTACAGTCTGTTATGAACTGTCAATTGATTTGACTTCGAATATGTATAGATAACTTTACCAACATCAAGTCCAAACAATCAATTTTGTTATCGAAACACTAAATATACAGTCAGTCATGACCTGTTAAACAACTTGACTTTAAAAATAAACGATCTAAATAAAGTCTTGAATAATTCCAAAAGATCTTATCTTTGATCCACAGTCTTGTCCTTACACCTTCACCTTTACTTGACCGCTATGTAATGCAAAACTAGGAGAAATAACTGTAGGCATCACAATATTGTACCGCGTTATTCATCAAACTATGTATTCATACCCATCCATGGAATCTATCATAAAACTTGGTCCATCTGAGTGACAATACTTGATCATAGTCTCAGAAGTTGTGGGCAGCACTTTCTTCTCATCACTAGGCAGAAAGAATTCATTTATTAGAAAGTCTAATGTAATATCCGAAAGAGATGGGTGGTAATCATCAGGTGACAGATACTTGTTCTCCTTGACATCATACTCTTGTTTTAGTGGCCACCAGTTTGCAGGTAAGGACTCTTTCTCTAACTTTCCTGAAGAGTTATTGTCTACGTTCTCAGATGCAAAGTTGATAAGCACAGATGAGTTCAAATTTTTTGTCCTCGACTCCTTGTAAGTGGGGTGCGTAATATCCCTCTTGCAAGTGTGATGATTTGTATAGATGATCTTATACATGGAGGGCTTGTCATTAATCATCTGGACTTGTTTGAGAGCCTCACACATAGGGCTATGGGTGCACTTATAGTAACTTCTGCATACCAAAATCATGTCTATTATTCCCCATTTCAACTAGCTTGTGAGGTTATATGTAATTATCCAGTTGGATCTTACTTAATTGAAAATAGGAATACGATCGAGTGTTTATAGAACAAACCTGGGGTACTTGGCGTTATTTATCGGCTTCTGTCCATACTTCCTCCAAGCATAACTATCATCAATCAAAACTGGTGTAGATCTGGTCCATGAGGGCTTGTGTCTGCAATGTTCAGATTATAAATTTAGGCTCTCATAACCCTAAGAAATCGATTTATGTAAACCATCTGTGTGGTTTGCATATATTTGGCCAAAACATGTAATCTATATGTATATAGTTGTTCCTTACCTGGTCTTGGAACGACTGCATCCATTGATTCCCAACAAGGAAGAAGCCCTCCCAGCACCATACTTCATTCCTTCTGGAGAGAGAGAACATTCTTTGGTATCAACTTGGGAGCTGATCTGTTGGTCACAACTTAGTGTGGATAGAGAGTCGTCGATGGAGCTGAGAACACTCATAGCATGACCTATGGCCGAGATCAGATCTCCAGGGCTGAACTGTTGCTGACTGAGTGAATTAAGTAGCTCATTCAACGATTCGCGGCCACGGAGAAGCTTGCAGATTACATTCAGATTGGATTCGGATGCTAACTTCTCCAGCATACTTGGATCCATAGATGGAATATTGTTACTATTTTTTTCTAGGGTAGAAATTAGTATAGCAAGTGTTTTTCAGCTTGTAAGTGGATACAGAAATGGAAGAAGGGGCCTTCTCTCTTTTTAAAGAATCCGATGGACCGGGCTTCATGAATTATATACTCAGTATTCTAATCAAGTAACTACAAGTTGTGGTTAGTTGGATATTCTTTAATGCAGTAAACTAAATTAACGTTTATAGAGTGGTTGAGGCAAATTCATGTGTATTACATAGAAGCACACATGATGAAGCTTCATTTTCTGATGAGAGGCATGTTAATGATATGCTGCAAGAGGGATTCAGAGATTTTATTAAGCAAGCGTACGTTCACACATACGCATTTATATATTGTAACTCTCCGTATAAAGCGGATTCTGATAATATCCATGGAAGTGGGAAAGAAAAACAAAATACCAAGATGAAAGTACACTCCGATCTCTCAATAAAATGTTGGATTATTGTGTAGAGTAAAAGTGTGTATGTATGACGTATGCCCCATCACATGTGCCCAATATTAATTTATCATATGGCCTTTGACGCCACAACTTATACAGTTCAAAAAATGATTAAGTGATGATGGCCCTATTTCACTTTCTTCGAGAATGTAAAATGCCATATTTCAAAAATTATTATGTTATATACGACATATTCTCAAGGATGGAGTAGGGATAATAAGGCCATGGTGATAATAAGCAACATGCTCATAACTGTGACCACAAAGTTGTAGCAGATGATCATGTCTCCAGGATTGGTGCCAAGCTCATGGTTAACCACTGGACACAAGTTTTTAACTGCTCCTCTGACCTTTCTAGACAACACAAACTTGAGTATGGTGGCCAAGAGACCACTGGGCAGCAGGACGTAACCACTTTCTCCAGGATTCATCAAACTAGCTGCATAAGAAATAGATTTAAATAAGAACTGACTAATTTGACATGCATTATTCAACGTGTATGATTCAGTTACCTGACACATAATGCTCGATGAACCTCTTAACCTCATCATCTCCGAGCGCAGCTCTCCAAGCAGTCTTATTACGAATTACAGCTGCAACAATTTGCTACATGTATATGGTATATCATGAGAGTAGCTTCTTAACATGAGAAAATAAACAAAAAGGAATATTGCTTGCAAACCTTGATAGTGAAGAGAGACGGTGGCTTATCCTGATCGTGTCGGACCAAGATTCGGAAAGGAGCAATTCTACTCGAGATAAACAAAAACATGAGAAACAAAAGTGCACTATATTTGTAACGGCCTTGTGTTAAATTTTTGTTTTAAGACTCATTAGATGTGAAACAGAAGATATATGCATGTATACAGAGACTTACCCTTGGATGGGTTGAAGGGTCTCTGCTGATTCGGGCTGCAATGTGTGGGTGGGAGCTGCTGCGTTTGATTGTCTATTCTCTGATGTTTTTCCGGACATCATAGTCATTGGCTTCTTTGTTACACAACTGAGGTTTTGATTTAGGTTTTAATACTCCGTATACGCTCCGTTGACATTTAGCTAGGCATGGTATGATGCATTCACTTTTTTTCTGAATTAAAATGGAATTCCAGCTGATTCCTTTTTCTATATATCCTGAAAGAGAGAACAATGCAAAGTCAACTGTAGAAAACAGCTCATAATTATATGATCAGAGCAAACTCACATGGGACAATACATTCTGATGCATCAATACAAATTTTTTAGATTTACTTGGCTCCCCAACAGATTGTTATCACACAAAAAATACCCAACATATTGTATTGAATTCTGTTGGTGTTTTAGATGTATTTATCATATATCATGTGCGGCCACACATGATAGATGGTTGTTACATGAACTAATGCATACACCAATGTATAGATCATTGTCTGTCTGGATGAGGACGGGTCCTTTGTGAAGGGTCCTCATGTGCCAACGGACGCGTCCCTGTGTGTCA
>QZGG01003555.1:0-22578 GCA_006409495.1 Sedum album | reverse complement strand
TTGATGTTTTAGTATCACCTTCAAACTGTATATCCTGCAAGGATAATAGAATGTTCAGAGGAAAAAAGCATTACATGAGTAAACCATTCTAACACTCAATAGAGAGATGGACATGCTGCACCTCATGATGTGCTGCACGCAGATTGGAAATAGTAGAATGCTGTTTGCCACGGGATCCGCCAGCTCTGGGAGAGCTATGTTGATGAACTGATTCAATCAAGTGAACATGAGTGAACATGTTAGATGATTTTTTAAAACCAATGCCTTTATGACATGTGAACCAAACATAACTTGGAGTAGAGCTACCAAAGATACATAACATTGGTATTGTACTAGGGCATATGATAAGGACTATAATAACATAGATCTGGAATGTACAAGTAAAGGACAATAGATGTTGCAGACTTCTATGAGGGATAAAGAATAAACCATGATAAGAATTGCACTCAGTGTTGCTACATATATGTATCCCATTAAACATGCAGTATGACGCTTAAAATAAGAAATTAAAGAGACAATGACTAGGAGTTTTAAAACTGACATACCCGAACATGTATCAGGTTCAGAGAGTTCAGTGCTTCGGTGACATTTCCAGGTTGCATCTATTCATGAAACATCACAGCATATCAATATGGCATACATAAGAAAAACTATAAGGAAACGAGAGAAGTATATGAAAATCAAACCTGGGTGTCACTCCGTTCATTGCTTGGGGAACCATCGTAATATTCATTTACGACATGGGTTTCTCGGGAACCCCAATTTCATCGTACATGGTGCTACTAATTTTAGCTGGAAATGTGCTGCTAGCTTTGGCAACCATTGCATCCTCTGGATCAGGAACACCCCCAGAATCAGCAACAACTCATGATCCGAAGACAGTACTTCAAATTTGGACCTTGAGTCCCTTTGTACATCAGCTGAATCAGGTTGTTTATCAGCACAGTTAACAGGTGAAGAGCCACCTGCTGAACATGGATCAGTGTTGAAATCTGAAAAAGAATCTTTTGACCTATTTAACTGCATAATATGCTTCTTCAATGAAGATAAATTTGAAAAGGGACTTTTTGGCGGAGTAGGCGAAGCTGAGAATCGAATGGAGCCTGGGTTGAGCGATGCTTTTACAGGTGTTTTGGTATTTATTCCAGTAAATGCTGATTGTATGTCCTGTACTGACTTCCTTGGCTTCGAGAAGTTTCCAGAAATTTTGAAATCATATTTGGGGATGTCTGGCAATTTGGGGAGGCTTAAATTGTCTATACTTATTGGTTTTATCTGTAACTGTTCTTGCAACAAAGTGAGTTGTCCTTCTGAATTGAGGTGATCGTAGGTTCCTGATAAAATTTCATCCAGAAATTCATTCACCTCCGCTATAGAACCTATTCAGATGAGTAACTTTTCAGGTAAATTTCAGATAGAAAGCAGCACAACATTTCAGAACGAGTACAATTACCAGATTTTATTTTTGAAAGAAAACCACTCACCACCCAGGACCCCATCCTTGATCGGGTCAGTTGCTTCTGGATGTATGTTTTCCTTTGAATTCTCTTGTGATAGCATAAGTGAGTCAGGCTGATATAATGAAGATGTAAAACCTTGATCATCTTTAGCTCCAGATGATTCTTTCAAAACATTAGCATTCGCAACAACAGAAGGGCAATGATGTTTGTACGTAGCCTTTGATCTCCTGAAATAGAACGGGCCAGAACCAATTGTTATCAGATACACTCTTCGCCTAACAGATAAATAAAACTGTGATCTATGGACAAACCCAGGAATTCCCGGACGACGAGGACGAGCTGTCAATGACATGTCATTCATGTCAATATCCACTTCCAGCAAAATTCCACTCTGTCTTCTCAACTCTTTCTTGGCATCTAAAAAGGGGCACCATAAAAACCAGATTGAAAATTTAATGAGTGTTCCTAACAGTGAGATAATTCAAGAACTCTGTAATATATCTTAATGCTTACTTTCAAGTCTTTCATGAGCCAAAAAGAACTCTTCTGGGTCTTCAAGTTTAGCAATGTCCAATTTTGGTTCATTTATTACAGTCGACTGACTGTCAAACACAGCATGATTCAATTTATCAAACGCCTAACAACCACATTTTGTGAAGGAAAAAATCAACCCTCGAACCTCGATACTCAGCACCAGACTCGTACCTTACTCTACGGTTGAAATTGAACTTGGCTTGCATACGACCAAGACCTGGCCTACGTTTCCTTGTCATTTCATCATTGATCATCCCAAAACCTTCAACTTCATTTTGAACTGCTGCATTAACATCAACTTCCGAATGCATATCCTCCGAGCTACTATCTAGTATCATTCTCGCCTGCTCTATATGCCTACTTGTATCCTTCAATCCCTATCTCAGCATCAAAATAAAATTCAAAACAAAACAAAATCATCTAGTATCTTCAAAACTATTAGCAAACTCCTAACTAACATAACCACAGTTCCAAATTCAACTCCAACACAACTCCTTACCTTTCCCCAAATCTGACCTAACCTCAACTCCAAGTAGTCAAACAACTCAAAACCAACTCAAATCTTCCATTTTCAAAAATTAAACCATAATAAACTCACCACAGTCTTCAAAAAAGTATGCACGGATTCGAGATTGCTGAACTCGGTAGACTCCGCAACGACGCCCAAACTTCGACAAGTCCGCGGGAATAGAGAGAGGTAGGAGTAGTCTCGTAGAGGATCTTGAAGATCGAGGCTTCCGGAATCGTACGGCATATCCGGTGAGATCGAGTGAATCGACGAAACCCTAACTCCGGTGAGAGCCAGCCAAGAGTGTGACTTTGAAATTCAATAGTAAGCGGGAGTGAAGGGAAAGTGATGGAAGAGCGAGGATCGATATGTTTATTTTTAAACTTTGGGCTATAAATTGTATATTAATATTCTTCCGGGGTTTCATTTGGTATATGTATAAGTTAATGGTTGTATTGAGTATAACAACATTTTAAACGGGCCATCATTGATAAGTCAAACTACAAACTCATTTTTTCTCAAATTTTCATTTAGTAAATTTTATATGCAAATGGGAGTAAAATCTTTGATTTAAACTCAAGTACATTTAAAAAAAATTATTTCTAAATCGGCAGATACTGAATAAAGCTCAAATTCAAGGCGAAGATGAACTAAGAAGGGCTTGAATCACCAATCTCTACGGAAAAAATTAAATATCTATCTGACAAATGTTCAGCACATAAATCTTGTCTGTCCAAGAATATTTTGATAAAATTATTCAATTTACTATAATACTCTTAACCACCTTAGTTTCGCTGCCTAAAAAGAATGGCAAAATGGTAATACTAACCTTTGTACACATTGAACGTTGTTCCTAGCAAAGCTCTCTTGACAGCCATATTATAGCAACTTGGGTCAGGTGTCTTTCTGATCATTTCTGCTCAACATAATATGATTAGTTCAAACTAAATCTGAGATTCTTCCAAAAGTATCAGAAATATGATCAGTTTATACTAAATTTAAGATTCTTCCAGTCAGGAAGTTCATGATCATGAATCAGCAAGCAGTTGGTATGTTTTGTTAGTTATTCGACACGAATAAAATCATACACTGTTTTCTCGACTTCGGTCTGAAAAGATTCTTGTTGGAGAATATCTTGATTCATACTTAAATAAGTTCTTAAAATATGAATTTACATACTTAAGTTAAAGGTCTCTGTCATGCTTATTCGTGACAAACAGGCAAATCTTCCATTAAACAATACTTCAGCATTATATCGATTTTGCGAGCTCAAGTGCAAGAACTTAACCAGTCTAAGTAATGGAGAATTTCTTTAAGAGTTGAGGTTTCTGTTGAAAGAGTTCGCGTACAATTTCTGATACTTTAGTTTTAGCACTTGAATAAACGAGTTTGGCCGATAGCCTAATCTTCACGAAGACTTATTGGCAGATGGACCAATGTGTAATGTATCACTGGTGTGAAACAAAATCCTAAGTTCTAACAAATAAACATCCTGCTGTTCAGGAAACCTGAGGCAGCAAACACCATTAGCAATGTCCCGGTTATCAGCAATTATGTCCCTCGCCCGAATCAGGTAGAGTTATCCTCTTTATGCCTTTACAGCTCCACTATCTTTATGTAACACAATGGAACTTTTACCTGTTTTCCGTATCTTCTTAGGAAAGGTTCCGGAAATAAGATTCATTTCATAAATCGAACCTTAACGTTGTTAATGAGTACTTCGATTTAAGATCTTCAAAGAAAACATTTTGAAAAGATAGAAAAAAAAGATAAGGAGACATAACCTTTAATGATACTAACTGTACCTTAACTGTCTGAAAATCATGTAATGCTGTCTTTACACGCTTTCATCGATTACTAGCTGGACCTAAAAGCTCTCAAACGTGATATCAAAATGCTGATGCTCTTCCACTGTTTTTAATATAACTATAAAATTATTGATCTTAAGGTCATAAATCTTGGCCATGATCATTTGGGCACCTGTTTCGCGGAGAACATAGGTCAGTTACATTACAACTTACTCGCAAAGGCAGGTTATTGGTACAGATGGGGTATGCGTGATCTGTAGGTATTCGGTTAGAAATCTGTTTGGCAGATTTATTTATCACCTTAGAACATATTATTCTTCACTCAAAAGCAAAACACATGCCATGTTTGGTGTTTCCCAAAGCTACATTCTCAAATCCTTTCTCCCACCAAATCATAAAAACAGTATCATAATCACATTGCTTTTATTATCAGTATTCATTTCTACACTTTTGGAGCAAGATATACCCTACATTTGCCTCTCATGTGACCGACCAGACCGCTACTTCTGTCGTTGCCCCCCACCTTGTCGAAGCCTAATACTTATTTAAAAACCTTGTAAATGAAAACTCATAAGTTATAATGCGTATAAAATTTCTTTACTTGTTTTGTGTCTCATGTCCTGAACCTAAAACTGCATACCCATTTGCTATTTAGTTCTGCTATAAAGATTTCTTGAAAGTTAGGGTGACGAGATATTTCGGAAGATGATGAAAGATGGGTTGGATCAGCTTGAGATAACGGAGTTGAGGCTAGGACAACCGGGGGCTGACAATACCTTGCTTGTCAAGAAACAAAATAAGAGAGACTTCTCAGACATGTCCGGTTGTGATGACAAGAAAACTGAGGTGTGGGGTGGCCTCCAGTGTGTTCTTACAGGAGGAAAAATGGAGTGACTGATGGTAAAATAGCCGCAGAGGCTTCTAAAATGTATGTAAAATAAGCATGGATGGTATCCCTTTTCTGCGCAAAATCGATCTAAATGCCCACAGTGGATACAAGGATCTTATCACAGGCTTCCACAAGCTTTTCAGCTGTAAGTCTAAATCCCATCTATGGAAAATTACTGCATTATGTTGTATTGTTTTCTTATCGGATTTATGTGGATATAGGTGAGAAAATGAGCATCAACGAGGAAGGGAATGGATCTGAGTATGTACCGATATACGAAGACAAAGATGGAGACTGGATGCTAGTTGGAGATGTCCCATGGCAGTAAGTCACCTTAAAACTCCTTATCCACATTGCTGTCAAAATCTTGTACTAAAATTTCAAGTGCAACTTTTTAACTCAAAATATTATTTCAGGATGTTCACAGAATCATGCAAGAGATTAAGAATCATGAAGAAATCAGAGGCTAAGGGATTTGAGCCTTGCGGCCGGAAGACTGCCTCCACAACAGGTTCCTCCGGCGAAGGATTATGAAGAGTTGATTCATCTGAGATCAACTTATTATAGCTATGCATATCATACAGTCACATTTCAGTTTGTTCTATATTAGTTACGGATTCTAATCATGTGTAACCTGGTGAAGCATCCCAATATTGAAATATTTCCTACTTTAGTATCAGGTCGAGCATTCACATCCGTAAATTATCTGTTAGTTAGATAAGCTAGTCTATTGATAAAATGTCGCCAAAGTATCAAATTTCTAAGAATCATGTCGGACTTTGGTGGCATTATGTTTCAGATTAAAAGAGCATACAAAAATCAAAAATTAAAATCTTTTTTAGAGAAATGTTCAATTTTAAATTAATCATATAATCCTTGAAAACTTAGATCCAGACACGACAGATCTTGTCTTACCTAACACCCAGAGCGCAATTCCCAATACCTTAAAAAATGTTTTAATTAGTGAACATTAACATCTTAATCTCAATTCTTAATTACTCTTAATTAATTATATGTTTTAAAGTCTATTTAAATTAATTAATATCACGTTTTCTCAATTTTAATTACTGTATAATTACGGATACTAAGATGAACTACAACCTTTGTTTTGGTCAACAAAAGCGAGAGACCTTTTTGTTGAAAAGGAGTTGTCTTTTAGCATAGGTTGTTGTAGTCTTTTTCTGGGTTTTTTGCACATACATCTGGATGATGTTTTGCAGATATATACAAAATTGCAGACTTTGATTTGATGCTTTTATTCTAATTTTTGTGTGGTTAGTGATGAGTTTGTTTGATGAATTTGAGGTTAGGTGGTGGTGGTGAGGCGGTTGTTGGTGATTGTGTGTTTTTGATTGTATTGAATTATTATAAAAGAGACGTCTTTGTGGTGTTTGTTGAAAGGTTTGTGAGAGGATGAGTTCGTTGGGGATGCTTTCTAGTAGGGTTGTGGAGACTGAGATGCCTATCATGGTTAAGGTATGGATTATATGTTTTGAGTTTGACTGGGAAATGGATTTTGTTGTTTTGCAAAGTAATTGATGAATTTTGATGATTTGATTATGGTTGTTTGTTGCAGATGCAGAAACTCTTGAGGGGAGCTAAAGATGCCATGTCTCTTGCTCAGGTTTGTTTCTGATTAATTGAGTCTCTCTTTTTTGGTGTGAGTTGACCGATGGAAATATGGTCTTGTTGATGGGAAGAGTTTTCGCGTTGTCACTGGCTGGAAGAATAGTGGATCATTTGATTTCTTAATTCAAGCCTTTGGGTTTTATGATTCTCAATGGAAAATTGAATGCGAGATCGTTAGGATAGCTTATGCTATCAATGCACGTCAACTAAATTTATTTTCTGCACTTCTATTATTTTTTCATAACTTATACCTATAGTATGATCTATGATTCTAAGAGCAGTGCTAATTTGATCTGGACTATGGTGATAAATGTTTCCAGGGAGTTGTGTATTGGCAGCCTCCCAAGCAAGCATTAGACAAAGTGAAAGATCTTGTATTCGACCCTGCGATTAGCCGCTATGGAGCAGATGAGGGTATGATTGAGCTTAGGGAAGCATTGGTGAAAAAGGTACTCTTTGAAACTTGAAAGACTGCGGTGTTTTAGATGTTTCACTTAAGAAGTGTTCTAAAGGGTGGTTATGTCTAAATGTGAAGTTTCACTTTACAGACTTGCGATTTCCTGTTGTTAGGTAACTGCCTGGGTTTTGCTCTGTTTAGTAGCACCTTCTGAATTCGAAGAATGGATCAGTATCTGCAGACATAGTTCTCAGTTGTGTTGTGTTAAAATGTTAATGGGATGACTTGCAATTTGCATACTCAATTTATCTGGCAATCTGCGGATTCACCCATGACTCTAAAGACATGACTTAAAAAGACGATGGTCATCTTAACAAAATTGTGTCTGACATTTTCCTTGTTTTTGCAGTTGCGTGTTGAGAACAATCTGCATAAATCTTCGGTGGTGGTGACTGCTGGCGCAAACCAGGTGAGCCAGATTTCTTGGCTTCTGACATTCTTTTTCCAGCTAATTTTTTGAAGTGTGCATTAGGATCAGCCTGGTAGTTGATACCCAACAAGATATAAAAACATACATGAACTGGAAAATATATTGTGATGCTAAACTTAGCCACAATCAATTTTCTGAGCATAGTTGCTTTCCTCACAGGCATTTGTGGATCTTGTTCTTACACTTTGTGATGCTGGGGATTCTGTTGTTATGTTTGCACCGTACTACTTCAATGCATACATGTCCTTTCAAATGACAGGGGTCACTAATATACTTGTTGGCCCTGGTGATCCGAAAAACCTTCATCCGGATGCAGGTTAGGTTTGATGTGCTTTTCTCCCTCATGATAAATCTATTCGCAAATGTTTACCTGGAGCTACAAAAAACAAGTTCATAAAGACTAGGACAACGTAGAACCTTTAACTTCCCTCTGAATATAATTTGTGACATTGTTTCAGATTGGTTGGAGAAGACCTTGTCTGAAACAAAACCAACTCCAAAGCTTGTTACTGTTGTTAACCCCGGTAACCCGTCTGGAACTTACATCCCAGATCCTCTTCTCAAGGTATGTCCTTTTATTTCTTCTTTTGCCTGCTAACCATTCTGCACATCACATTGTTAAAGTTCTTGCATTTGTTTGTAGAGGATTTCATCGCTCTGCAAAGATGCTGGAGCTTGGCTTGTTGTAGATAATACTTATGAGTAAGTGTCATGAAACTAATTTTGTATTTTTTTAAACGGGAGATCCTGTCACTATTCTTACAGGCCCGGGCGGCTTGATCAATAAGGTGATTGGTAAAGAGTCTATTTCTGACCTGCAGATATTTTATGTATGATGGTCGTAAGCACACATGTATTGAAGATGACCATATACTGAACATTTTTTCATTTTCCAAAGCATATGGGATGATGGGATGGCGAGTTGGATATGTGAGTATCTTGTCAAAGTCCTTCATTTATATTTAAACTAATTAACTGGACACTTTCTAATGAGGATAATTCTATCCTCCTGCGCAGATAGCTTACCCTACTGACGTCCCCGGCCTAACAGACCAACTCCTCAAAGTCCAAGACAATATTCCCATATGTGCTTCAATTATCTCTCAACACTTAGCTCTATACTCCTTAGAAGTCGGACCTCAATGGGTCACCGACCAAGTAAAGGATCTCGTCAAGAATCGCACCCTTCTGCTGGACGCTCTTACCCCTCTTGGAACAGATGCAGTAAGAGGAGGCGAAGGTGCAATCTACTTATGGGCAAAGCTACCTGACCAATACAAAGATAATGACTTTGCAGTAGTAAGCTGGCTAGCTCACAAGCATGGCATTGCAGTCATACCTGGTAGTGCTTCAGGTGGCCCTGGATACATCAGGATATCATTTGGCGGCTTGCGAGAGGAGCAGACTGCTGTTGCTGCTGCAAGATTGAAAAAAGGACTTGAAGAACTTGTCAAACATGGCATGGTGGAGTGATAAGCCATTGCATTGGATTACTACTGTTCAAGACTTTCAATATGATCTTCAAATAAGCTGTTTTGCAAATCTTGTAAAGGAAATAAAGACATTTGGTCACTAAAATGTCTCATTTTATATACCTTACAAATTATTGGGCCAGAGAAAGACATTTGGGCTATAAAAAGCCCAAAGGCCCAACACGATCATCCGACAAACCTCTCAAGATCTTGAAACGGCGTCGTGCCGCAATGTCCACCACCTCTCTCCGACTCTCTCACTCCAATCGCCATTTCAAATACAAAAAAAATCTCCAGAAATCGGCAGCGATCGTGCTCGTTTTTTCTGGGTCGGAGGGTAGTCGGGGAATTCAGATCTGGGGTATTTTGAAGTCTGAAGATGGCGTTGGTGGGTTTGCAGGATCACTTGAAATTGGCGAGAGAGTATGCCATTGAAGGTCTTTATGATACTTCTATTATCTTCTTTGATGGCGCCATTGCTCAGATTAACAAGTAAACGTCTTTTACTGTTTCAATTTTTTTTAAATTAATCATTTTTAAGTGTTGTCGATCCAATTGATAGGCTGTGGGAGCATTTTGTTGTTAAAGATTGTAACTTGTTTCTTTGAGCGATTGCATTCTGTTTTTTGCGTTTGGGATTTAGGTAAGTAGGTTGTAGATTGAATGTGGCGTGGACGATTAGAGTATCGGTGTTAGTTTAAGTTGTTATTAGAAGAAGAATAGGTAATGAATTGACCTGGAAGAATAAATGATGTATTTTGCAGACATTTAAATACAGTTGACGATCCTTTAACTCGATCGAAATGGATGAATGTAAAGAAGGCACTTGGGGAGGAAACGGAATTGGTAAAGCAATTAGATGCTGAGAGAAGGGCGTTTAAGGATGTTCAAGGGACTAGGCGCCCGCCTTCGCCCCCGATTCAAACAAAGGGTTCTTTTCTTTTTCAACCTCTTGATGAGTACCCTACGTCCTCAGCTCCTCCTCCCATGGATGACCCTGATATATGGAAGCCGCCTAGTCGAGATACTGGTGGTAATAAACGAGCTACCAGGTCTAGTCAATTGGGTATGAGGAGGTCTGCTCAAGATGGGAATTGGGCTCGTTCCTCTACTAATGCTGTCCCAGCTGCACGTGGAACAAAATCTGGTGGTTCGAGTAAAGCTACGTCAAGTGTAAGATCGTCAACTACTGGAAAGAAAAGTGGTGCAGGCAAATCCAAGACTGGGAAGACAGATTCCGTTGTGAGTTTTTTTGCACATTACAGCATTTCCAATCGATGAAGAGCTTTTTTTGTGTGTATTCAGAAAATTTCTTTGTTCGACTTCCATTACGTATCCTTTTGTATATAACATTTGACGTGTAATGAAATTTCAGAGCAGTGATGCTGAAGATGGAAAATCCAAAAGAGGACAGTATGAAGGGCCAGATGTAGACCTTGCTGAGATGCTTGAACGGGATGTACTTGAAACAAGCCCTGGAGTGAGATGGGATGATGTTGCAGGGCTCACTGAAGCAAAAAGGTTACTTGAAGAAGCCGTTGTCCTTCCTCTTTGGATGCCCGAGTATTTTCAGGTACCCTTGACCTTGAGTTTCCTTAAGTATTGTCTTCTAAGAATTGCTTCTACAGTATGATGTTTTTACTGACATAAGTAACATGACGCTCAGTGAAATGTGTAAATACAGTTGTGCATTGGAGTCTGTCCCTCTGATATATCCTATACTCCTGCTGTTTTGCTTTTGAAATCGTACGACTGACGACAATTCACCACCGTGAACAGGGAATTAGGAGACCATGGAAAGGTGTTCTCATGTTTGGCCCTCCGGGTACTGGTAAAACTCTTTTGGCAAAAGCAGTGGCTACGGAGTGTGGAACTACTTTTTTCAATGTTTCATCTGCTACATTGGCTTCCAAATGGAGAGGAGAGAGTGAGCGCATGGTTCGCTGTTTGTTTGAACTTGCTCGAGCTTATGCTCCTAGTACAATATTCATTGATGAAATTGATTCTCTTTGTAATTCCAGAGGGTAAGACTTGCCACACACATCTAGCTCTTTGATGGCACTAGTTGTACTTGCACCAATTATTAACGAGATTTGTGTTTTACCGAAAAAATTGTCAACACCATTGTGCAGTGCATCAGGGGAACATGAATCTTCTAGAAGGGTGAAATCCGAACTTCTTGTCCAGATTGATGGTGTGAATAATACTTCGTCTGATGATGGTACTCCCAAAATAGTGATGGTTCTTGCCGCTACTAATTTTCCTTGGGACATAGATGAGGCGTTGAGGTACCAGTGTTGTTGTTCTGATTAGTTTTAGTATAATGCGGTGCACACATGTTAAATATGAATATATCTCATTGAGGTGTAAAAATACAGGCGGCGTCTGGAAAAGCGTATTTACATTCCACTTCCCAACTTTGAGAGTCGTAAAGAGCTTATTCGCATCAATCTGAAGACTGTGGAGGTATGAATCTCACCTTTCAAGTATAAATTTCTGTTTCATAATATTAAAGATTGTTGTACTTTCCAATCTCCTCCAATTAGTTCAACATGTTTTTACCTATTTGAGCTTTTCTCACAGGTTGCTCAGGACGTTGACATTGACGAAGTTGCAAGACGAACAGATGGGTACAGTGGAGACGATCTGACAAATGTTTGTCGAGATGCCTCCTTAAACGGGATGAGACGCAAGATAGCTGGGAAAACAAGAGAGGAAATAAAGAGCATGTCCAAGGATGAAATATCAAATGATCCCGTTGCCATGTGTGATTTTGAAGAAGCCTTAGCTAAAGTCCAAAGGAGTGTCTCTCAATCAGACATTGAACGCCACGAGAAATGGTTCCACGAATTCGGTTCAGCATAGGAAAATATATCAATCCCTCCCAACCCCAAACTTGGAAAACCATTCTTTTCTTGTAATCATCTGTGCTATGTATTCATGATTCTAGCAGGCATTGTACTCAGGTTCTCTTTTTAAACAGTTACAGATTTTGTGTGAAGAAATCTGTTGTTAATTTCTTGTCTCAGTTTTTTCAACTTGTTCAAACTGTGACAAAATGCAGTATACATTTTGAGTTTTCAGGGAACCAAATCTAAACTTGTATCCCACTTGAATCTTGATTTACATACAAAATGCAGTCCACATTTGTGGAACTGTCTTCTGAAAATCTAAGATTTCTTACAACAAAGCTAGTAGTGTGTATTTCTATGTATGTCAAAATGAAAAGTAGTCGATGAGGTCATATCTTATCTCCTTTGGAAATTGAAAGACCTGATGGCAAATGCGAAGATGAAAGCAAAGAACACTGTGAATGCAACAATAACCACTGCTACAACACTGAGGAAGTCATGCTTGAACCCGAAGTAAACGTCAATGAAATCTTTGACAGGAAAGCCAATGTCTGTCATTACGTGCTCCACATCTCCGTATTGTGATGCAACTAGTCCGTAAAGGGTCCAGGCCACTGGACAGACCCAGTAGTACCATCTCCACCACACTGGTATTCTCTGGTGACACACAAAAGTACATTTCGATGGAAATAATTATTTAGAGGAAAAATGATTTAAGGGCAGTGAGCTTACGGTTCTTGGGACTATAAATCCTGAAAAAATGTTCCACATGCCGTAAAATGCAGCAGCGATAATGGAAGCTATTTGTTGGTTTGGTGTGATGGACACTGTCATCATGCCGTAGAATGTGAAATAGAGCAATGTGAAGTACATGTAGAATAAGTACCAGAAGAACTTCGCAACAGTCCACTCGAAACCAATCATAGCATACACTATTACACCATAAACTACGGCTTGGCAGAAGATGTAAGGTATTTCAATCAAAACCTGAGATACAACATGACAGCTTGGTTACACGAAAACTTACTGGCCAAAAAAATTATGATCGAGTATGACAAATATTCCAAGATTGTATGCCTACCTGCGCTAAGGCGTATGGTAATGCTGAGTACATTCCTGCAGCTCTTTCTCTGTAAAAGACTGTACGCTCTATGGCTACAACAGGTTGCACTGCCGCAGCATTTTGGACCCCGAGGAAGATCACAGCTGTGTACATTGATCCCATGGCATTGAATAAATCCTGCTGCTTATCACTGCAATCCAAATATTATAGAATTAGAAAACTGAACAGTTACAAAGGGAAAGCTAAGAATATGTCATATATGTTTGCAAGTAAACTTACTACTTGGTTCCGAGGTCCCAGAATATTGTCCCAAACATTAAGGCAATGCCTGTTGTAAAAAGGAAGCGAACTGCAGTGTATGGAGGGTTACGCCAGTAAGACCAACGTTGCTTGTAGAAGCAAGCTAAGCATTGTGTGAAGAACGACTGTGAGTATTTGGACTTGAAATACAGCTCCTTTGAGTTGGGAGCTGGCGTGCTCAGCTCTTGGATCAGGGCTTTATTTCTCCTGTAAGACACAAGTGTGAAACATAAATCAGTGACCATTTTCCAACAAGTTCTCCACTCAGTAGTGGTATATGTCTAACATACTTGTATAATTCTGAATTTTTGTAAATTTCTGTGAAGTCTACATCCATCATCATTTCCTGCGCAGAGGATGTAACTTCCAACATCCACGTCGCTGGATTGTATCCATCTTTGATTTTACTTATCCCTGGAAGTCCCTATTGAGAAAGCGCACAGTAGATGTGTTTATAAGTTATAACCGTGGAACTTTTTTTGGAGTTCGAAGTGATAAAAAAATTTATACAGAATATCTACCTCAAAGTATTTAATCAAATGGCAAGAATTGCGACCCAGTGGACCAACATATATCTCTTGTCCTCCGCGCTTCATCAGGAAAAGCTGCATAGCCACAATAAGAGTGCTTAGGGGGTATCATTGAGGAAGGAGGTATTTTCAGCAAACTAATTTAACGCCCTTACCTCATCGAAAGCTTCAAATATATCAATGCTGGGCTGGTGAATGGTGCACACTACAGTCCGGCCAGTGTCCACTGTATTCCTCACAGTTCTCATTACAATAGCGGCAGCTCTGGCATCAAGTCCTGAAGTTGGTTCATCCATGAAAATAATAGATGGGTTTGCTACCAGCTCAACAGCAATGGTGAGCCTCTTGCGCTGCTCCGTTGATAGTCCATTGACCCCAGGCAGACCCACGAGTGCATTTCTTAACGAGTCCAGCTCCACAAGTTGCATGACTTCCTCTATGAACATCTGCATCAATCAGTTATATTTTAGCATCCACCTTAGAATCAAATAAAGAGCCTTGTTGAAGCAAAGGATAATAACACTGACCTTTCGGGTAGCGGGTGTTGACATCTGGAGACAAGCGAAGCCAGGCTGAGTAAAGCAAGGACTCATAGACAGTAACATGAGGCGAGTGGATGTCATTTTGTTCGCAGTATCCTGACACCCGAGCAAATGTCTCTTGGTTCTTTGGATAACCAGAAATCGTAATGCTACCCTCAATATATCCACCAGTTTTTCTGCCAGCCAAGACATCCATCAATGTTGTCTTCCCAGCGCCACTGACTCCCATTAAAGCTGTAAGAACACCTGGCCTAAATGCGCCGCTGACCCCCTTCAAAAGTACTAGTCTGTCTTCAGTTACACCTTGGCTTTTCATTTCCTGCAAGGAAATTCAAAAATTAGTACTTTAAGATATGATCAGATAAAATGGGGATAATATAACTTTCGGTCTTCAGCAGATAATACTGTATATTTACCAAAGGCATGTCGACAGAGTACACAATGTTGTCAAAAGTGAGAGAGTGCTGCTCGAACGGCAGAACCATTCCCTTATTCGTTCTTTGCTTAGTCTCTAAAAACATGTCATCGGATCTTGAAGGTGTGACCTTCCCAAAGGATATGCCTTCGGGTGGCACCAGTTGGAAGCTATCCAACACATTTGCTACTGTTTGAGTTTCTTCAGACTTGGCACTCTGAGCCCTTCGAAAGGCTGGCAGAAAATTCCCAGTCAGCAAGAAAATCATAACATG
This sequence comes from Sedum album, assembly GCA_006409495.1. Classification (NCBI taxonomy): domain Eukaryota; kingdom Viridiplantae; phylum Streptophyta; class Magnoliopsida; order Saxifragales; family Crassulaceae; genus Sedum; species Sedum album. The sequence continues at coordinate 7,415 of QZGG01003555.1, read as the reverse complement.
GCGAAACTATAACAAAAGAGAAAGTTAGCAGATCATTACGGTTGAGGTAAGTCAGCGCGAGTGAGAAAACCAAGTTGAACAGCAATGTAAATCCAATCATGGCTCCAACACCAATCCAGTACCAGTAAGCTTGGGGAAAAAATCCTCGAGACTTGAGAACTAAAACTCCCAGTGACTCATTTTGAAACAAAGGAACCTGCATCAGAAACCCGCTCTCCTGTTAAACTTTTTCGCATAGAAAAGGGGATGGGAAATGTTCTAGAAGTAGACTTACTTTGCTCCAACTATGGCCAAGGAACTCGTTGACTGCAATGGCGTTCTGCGCATACATCATTGGAGAGCTCCAGTATCCCCAAATCCACCATGGCTTTACATTATCTAACGAAACAAAGAAAACAGATAAATTGAGAATGAGGTGCGGGTAGAGGAATATGTTCTAGAAAATAACAACTGAGTTCTCACAGTACCTCTTGATAGCACAAAGCCACCTAGCGCGAAGAGCAAAAGTAGCGCGAAGGCACCAAATGTATTTGCAACAATCATATTCCTACCTACAGCCGCAATGACTCGAAACAATGCTGAAGCCATCTGGTTGACGAATATCAAAAGAAGGTACTGCTTGAATAGCCTAAAGAACGGTAGAAACAAATAATTTTAGGTTTTGGTCACAAAAATAAAGTCAGTGATAGAAACAAGGTTTTAGCTCATACCTCCCAGCATTGGGATCAAGCCCAGTGACATAGTATGTGATGAAGACCCAAGCAGCAACTTCGACGAGTGTGATAGGTATTTTAAGGATCCAAGTAGGGAGTGCATAAGCCCAAGCTGGATAAAACCGAAGATCTCGTTGTTTAAAGAAGACAGGAAGCTTTTGAAGTGTCATTGCCATTTCTGACATTCCATTAAACATAATCATAATGACAGTGAAGAACAAAGCTCCGGTAAAAACTGATCCATCGATGATCGAATCTCGGTGCATTTCAGTCCGAAAGAACAATGTCATTGTAATGACAGCCATAATAATAAGCTGCAAAAATAAACAAAATGAGTATTAAACTAAACCAGATGAATAAACTGCTTACGTTCAAAAGATAAATGAGAAGACATACTTGGCAAAGCTTGAAGATGTAAACAAAAGAGTTCCTTTGCATAAGCAAATACTCTCTTGCAGTGCAAGCTTTCAAGAGCTCTTTCTTGCTGACACCATACTTATCAGTTGATAAAGCGGCAGGGTGGCTTTTCTTCTTGTCAAATGGTATAGCCAGCTCATCGCCAAGTTTCCTCCCAACGTGAAAGGACTGAAATGCCTCAGCAAATTCCTTTACAGTAACAAATCTGTAATGCTCATCTCTCGCGCCCAGTACTGCTTTTGGTCTTTCTTTGACGTAACCTGTCAGTAATATATTTATCAGCAATGATGCAATTTCTTTCTGATAGTTTTTAGAAACATGGTAGAATAATATAAAGGCTCACTCTTGCAAGAAGTCCGCGACACCTTTTCGTTCAGGACATTTGAAGCCCATGGATAAGAAAAAATCAAGCACAAGTTCACGCGGACCCTGATACACAATCTGACCATCGGACAGCAACATAATGTCATCAAAAAGATCATAAGTTTCAGGTGCAGGCTGCAGGAGAGAAATGACTGCAGTCCCATTGAGGATGTGAACATATTGTCTCAACGAGTTCACTATCTGATAAGTCGTAGAACTATCCAGCCCTGTCGATATCTCATCCATAAATAATGCCTTAGCTGGCCCGACCAGCATCTCACCTGTTTGAAATAAACAACCAATTAGTCCTCAGCTACACCAAAGAGAACAAAAATTAGAAATTTAAAATCTTAAAACAACCAATTAGTTCTACCTGTCGTGACACGCTTTCTTTGTCCTCCAGAGATTCCCCTCAGCATTTCATCCCCAACCAACGTATCAGCGCATATTTCAAGTCCCAAAATCTAAGAGAACTCAAAGAGTTAAATCTCATAATGAAGTAGAATTTTCAAAACTGTTACAATCTAAAATCTTACAAGTTAAAAAAACAAAATGCAAAATCTCAAAAGTACCTTCAGAGTGTAATCTGTCACAACACTGGCCTCCTGGCCTTCAGTGGCCGCGGCCTGTAAAAAAATACTTCTGTCAGAATTAAAAAATGCATTTTAAAGTTCAGTTTAATTAGTAATATTTTAGCATGTTATGCGCAAATTCTGATTTATAAAGTCCTCACCTTCATGTAGATATCAACATCAGGATCAGGTTTTATATTGGCTTCTTTTTCTCTCCTTGACAGTTCAGCCAACATATCTACACATTTGTAACCATACCACCTAATGTTAAACACCTTGCAATGTGCCATAAATGAAAGTGTATATTTTAAGTATAACTTTGTCCTTATTAATGAACAGCTGAAGAACTAACCGTATCGGGACCCAACTCCTTGACACCTTGCAGAAAAAGATAAGGTCTCCCTAACTGTCAGCTCACCGATATGGACATCATATTGACTGATGTATGCTGCTGTTCGCTCTGGCACAAACTCATTCATACTATGTCCGTTGTAAGTAACTTCACCGCTGATCTGATATCCAATCATGAGGAAGGATTTGAGAAAATGAAATTACATGGTAAAAGAGATTCACAATGAAATAGGTGTAAGTACCTTCAAGGACTTATCAAGCTTGCCTGCTAGTGCAAGCAAGAGTGTCGTCTTTCCAGAGCTCGGTGGTCCTAAGAGTAATGTCATTCTGTAAAAATCATGAGGACAGGATTTAAGACGTATTAATGAGAATACTGGTCAGCGACTATTGTGAATGTGATATTGACGCGAGAAAAGTGAGGTGAAATGCCTGTTGGGCTTAATAATGCCGCTAACATCATTGAGAATGTTCATGTGCTTCTTGCGGCTTGGAAGGAGATGGAGGGTGTTCAAAAAACCCTGGAATCAAAACCAAAATCAGTGTAAGACCATAAAGACAAGCCAAATAAGAATATGGAGATTAACGTGTAATAAGGGGAAGATGTCCACCTCTACAATATCGGCGACAAAATTTATGAATGATGGCAAGGCCCTGCTGCCAACGTAAGTCTCAGCCTCGACATTCAGATGATCAAACCTCACTTCAATTGTCGGATTCTCAATCCCAACTCTAAGTAACATACAAAACAGGTTCAAAAGATTAAATCTTTACACAATATACAATAAACCAAGTCGATTCATGTGTGTAGTATGCACTACTACTGCATACCTGTCAAGTCGAGCTTTGAGCTTCAACAAGAACTTCTCATTATCCTCCTCAGCAACTTTAATCAACCTCTCAATCAAATTCTTCCTTTCTTGAAACCCAAGATCATCAATGTCAATCTCACAAGCCTCACCATGTGAACCAGTCCACAACCCTTTCTTTAACCTGTTAAAAGTCGGAAGCTTCTCAAGCGCAGCCCATCTAAGAGCTTCCTCATCATTCTCCTCCCTAGCAGAATCCCTAGTAAACACTTCCATCCCACTGCTCCTCCATATTCTTGAACTCTGAGCTCTCAGACTGCTCCCAAATTCGTATCTTTCACTCAAATCCATCAAAACCCTAAAACTCCAAACTTCACGAAATCAAAAATCTGAACTTCTATCGATTAAATAATACCTAAATCGGAAATGGGCATGCATAAAAACTAATAAAGATTGGATCTTTGCTACGAAAGGAAGAAGCTTGAAAAATGAAACAAAGCCTAATGGACTTAGACGTAAGTGAACAATCTATGAAATCTTTATGTAGATTGATGTTTTATAGTTAGAGATGGGTTTGGGTTGGCCCGCTATTTAAACCATTTAGATGATCGAGATGAGTCACATTTTTCAAATCTTTAAAGATCAAAGCTTTAAGAAAACAACAACTGTAATTGTGGCACCTCTTCTTGACGCACAAACCAGTGTGACTAAAGGGTAATACCGTAATTTACACGTAAACCCTTTGTCTTCCTTTAACATGTACTCCCTCCGTCCCACCGAATGCTTCCTATTTGACATTTTCAATGTAAAATAAGAAACCAATATTTAAGGAATAAAAAATTCTAATGAAAATCTGATTAAGACTAAATTTTCCCACCAAAATTTTGAAATCAATATCTAGGGTTATTGGGGTGATTTTTCAATTTTGGTAGTTGGTTTAATTCAATTATAATAATTAATTAGTTAGTATAATTAATTATGTTTAACTAGTAAATGTAATTAGAGTGTTATATTTTAATATTTATTTTTTGCCAAAAAAGGAAATAGGAAGCATTCGGTGGGACACCTAAAATGGCAAAAAGAGAAGCATTCGGTGGGACGGAGGGAGTATTTGACTGTTTGTACTACTTTGTACAAAAGGAAGCTATTTTATGACCATTCTACCCTCGGGTGTGCCATAAATTGCAACTGTCATCTCCTTTTGCCGCCCAAAGAAAATAGTTCCATTATGTATATTGAAGCTTTTGGGCATTGAGTTCGATCATAAACTTCTATTAAAATTCTCAATATACATCAGTGATGAACCCCATAAGGCCAACTCCTTTATCCGAAAACGGATAACTAATCGAACTATACATGTGTACAGGTTATCCAATTCGGTCGAGTAGCGAAAAGTGGCCACAAAGATTCAAGTAGTATAAGGTGAGATTTGGTACATTGTTATTATGTGCATTCAAATACATGTACGAACATTTAATATGATGTTACACTGTTATGGGGAGCCAGGAGTTGTGGCCTAAACTGATGGGGTGATGGCTTTGGCCGGAGCCGGACAATAATGCAGTTTATGTCGGTTCAAACCGTTTTAATTCTTGCAGACAATCGTATTCATCGTATTCATATCTGAAACTGAAGTCACATATATGTAAAATGTCCTTAAAATTTTCAGGTTCAATATCCAAAATCATAGAACAAAGGCAATCTCAGTTGTTAAGTTTTTCATTTTCAATAAAACAAACATGTTCAGATTGATTCCTCGACAAGCTTTTACACATTTATAATGACAATCTTATCTTCTACTCCTGTTTCAATTTACTTATTGTCAACTAGACAATCAAAAGAAGCTACAAATTGATTCAGAAACAAAGTCAACATTGTAGCTATGAAAATGTAGAAATTTCGATACGAAATCGAAACATCTTGATGATCCCTTGTTGAAGTTATTTGTTATGTTTCACTGGATCTTTTCCATTTACGTGGGTATCTTAAATGTGTAATGTGTGTAGTAGGAGCATGTCTCTTGTTGAGAACGTGAAGGTTTGTGGTCACAATGTCACATGGTAGTGTGGAAAAGGAGATGGTATGTCATTTATTATGATGGCATGTCTGTGTGAATAACTTGCATTTTTAGGACTTGGAATTCATTTTGAGTTGCAGATTAGAGTGGGACAACTTGGGTTGGTCATGAGTGAGGTTTTAGCATAAAACATGGGATGACTGAGGACATTAAAGTCAGTGATCATCCCCATTTACCTAAATTGAATAGGTGTGTATGTTGGTATTGGTAGGTTTGGATCTTTCGGAGCAAGTGATACGTTTGTGTCATTCAAAAATCTTTGTATACTAATAAACTTGTGGGTTATGCCACGTACAAAAGAAGAAAAATCTCCCACTTTTCGAGGCACATGTTAAGGTCACAAGTTCGAACTCAAGTGACTGATCGTTACATCGCTATTAACTGATATCAAAATAGAATGGAAAGAAACAAGCAAAGAACGCGAAGAAAAATGATTGGAAACGTTTACAAACCTGCATTTAAACTGTTTATTCATAAGAAAAAAATACCTACCATGAGCTAAATCACCTGCAGACTAATTCTTCAACTGATCCTTTTTATCATGCAGCGTAAGGTTGATATGTTGTAAAAGTTTAAAGGTTGCGAGGAGTAGAGGAAGTCTCAGGCAAACTGCTTGAGTCACTTGATTTGCTTTCTGATACAACAGGGATTTTTACTGATGCTCTTTCCAATTCTTTTTCGAGTTCCTCTTCTCTGCGCAGGGCGGTGAATTGGGTATCTAATGATTTAGCTGCTTGAAGCCAGGCGAGAACAATAACCAGAAGGATTCCACCGAGGTATGGAGTTGAGTTTGCTAGTGATCCGAAGGTTAAGATCATGAATTGCTGGATCAATGCACCTCCTGACTTCCCTAATGGATTGCAGACGACATCAATGGCTGCCTTTCCTTTTACCTGATGAAAACAACAAAGAATATTTTCTAACGACGTCTTTTACACTAGACATATATTAGGACGTTCTAGCAAAATATAGGTGTTATGACGTACCTTAGTGTCCTCGTCAAGAGGAATGTAGGCCATTTCCTTGCAAGGATCAAACAGACTATACTTGGCACTCTTACTGAAGATGTTTTGCAGAGCTCCAACATAAACAGCTGCAAGTAGAGGAGTCATTCCAAGAGACGCAAGACCAGGTGCAATTGGGCCTCCAAATAATATAAGAGAAAAGAACGCGACTCCAGTTAAAAGCAAGACTGTTGGAGTGATTTTAGCCGCTACTCCCCATCCATATTTGTTAAATATCCATTGACTCACAAGCATCATCGTAAAAGTTGCAATTCCAGTGGCAGTTGAAAAGTCGCCCATAAAAGAAGAGTACTCGTTTGGGCTTGGGAACTTTACAACAAAAGAAAGAGTGTCAGAAATGAAACCACGAGGAGATTAAATTTCAGATAATAAAGAATCGCTTAACCAAAAGCCATATTCACCTGTGCTTTGAGCTTTGATTTCCAAGTAACCTCCACAAGGTTAATGCTGATACCATATGCAACCACTAATGTTGCAAGATCGCGGATGTACCTTGAAGACATCAAGAACTTCAAGCTTTCCATTGTTCCCATTTGAGGCTTCGCCTGAAAACAAGTACCGAATTCTTCAGTAAACAATACACTGTAGTAAAAGGGGAGTAAACAAAAATACTGCATGTTTAAATCATACCTTCTTCTTGCTGCTGCGAGTCGGAAGGGGAACAAAAGTATTCACCCACCAGTAACATCCACATATAGCCAATCCCATGAGGACCACGATAGACATCATTCCTCTAAGTGATATCGCCCAGCCATCAACTCCAGGGCCTAAATTCTGCCTCATATTTGAAAAGTACTTCACTGTTCTTCCAGAAAAGATAAGTGCCACATTCGCCCCAAGTCCGAACAAAGGATAAAACTTCTTGGCCTCTTCAACCTCAGTTATCTGTATATCATTACAAAACAATACAACATCAGAAACAAATTTACAAAAAAACAAGAAATAAAAACAACTTTGTTTGCAATCCTTTCGAATGAGAAGTGGACATCACACATCATTATCAAATGCAATGATAGAGTAAACGTTTTAAGTAAGATCATCCAAATTCATACACTTGGCTAAACATAGATGAGAATTGAGTCTCCATACTT
>QZGG01003554.1:0-22520 GCA_006409495.1 Sedum album | reverse complement strand
GATTTAAAAGTGGCGGGATATGTGATCAAAAGAGTGGGATTTGTGATTCAAAAGTGTGGGATATGTGATTCAAAACTGTGGGATATATGATTCAAAATGTGGGATATGTGATGCAAAAGTGTGGGATTTGTGATTCAAAATTCTGGGATATGTGATTCAAAACTGTGGGATATGTGATTCAAAACTGTGAGATATTTGATTCAAAACTGTGGGACATGTGATTCAAAATTGTGGGATATGCGATTCAAAATTGTGGGATATTTGATTTAAAAGTGTGGGATATTTGATTTAAAAGTGCGGGATATGTGATTCAAAACTATGGGGTATGAGATTCAAAACTATGGGGTATGAGAATCTTTGTTCAAACGTTATGGCTTTACTGATTATGCATCACAGTTTCATTTTGATGCGGTCACTTTTGTGGCAAAGCGCAATTATGTCAAAAAAGGTGCTCACCAGTTCCTTTTTCTGTTTACCCCAGAGTTTTATCATCAGTTGTGTCCAAATTACAACTGCATGTGGACCTGGTTGAGAGGCAGTGTATTATCAAGTGAAATTAAAACGATTTTATTTGTCTTCCTGAATGTAAATGAAAAGAAAATCAATGTTTGCTGTCTTCATGGTCAGGGAGATTATCATTTTTGCTCACAAATTGATCAGGGAATCTTCCGACTTTCTCCCATCAAGATTTGAGCAATGGAACTCTGTGGTTTGTGCCTACACCAGTTTTGATTGTTTCAGAGTTGATGAGTTTGTTAAACTACCCTAATTTATATTTTTGGCCCCTGATTAAGAAGTGTCTTATGGGAGAGGCGTTGAGCCCTTTTCGTGTTAATTATCTACAAACTCCAAGTTGTAGCCGATTTTAAGTGCTGAACACTAGAATTGCCTCGCCCGTATATACTAACAATATCAATGCTGCTATACAAAATATTGTTGATGCTTATGAGTTAGTGTACTTTTATAACAAGTGCATGGTGTTTGCAGGGTGGCAAAATATCAAGAGGGGAATCATGGAAGATGTATATTACTCTCAGCCCTAAAACTTACATCAATGGAAAAAAATTTCTGGCCGGGTATGTGCAGCTTGGTCATCATCTTGTTTGCTTTTTCTTTTTTAGAACTCGTATTCACTCTACTCTTTAACAACAAAGCAGACATCTTTTTATTGTCTATTTTGTGCTTACTATGACAACCATAGTTGAAACACTGATTATCCTCAGAAACTTGGAGATATTATAGAAATGGCAGTTGGTGGCCGTTATGTTATTATGATGATGGGAATCTTCTCAATATACACAGGGCTGATCTATAATGAATTATTTTCAGTTCCCTTTAAGCTTTTTTGATGCTCAGCAAATGCTTTCCTTGATCTATCGCCTATCTTGCAAGATGTTCCTGAATCCACAGTTCAGAAAGCTACGTTTTCTTTCAACATTTAAGTACCCTTTTCATGGGATTCGTGATGATTTAGTCATAAGAATTTTACTTTGTAGGGATGCCACCAAGGAGCACAGGAAGGCTTAAGTAAAGTAAGTCCAATTTATCCAAATTGGTGTAGACCCTGTATGGCACAGTTCATGCGATGACATTCAGTGAAAATCGTTATCAACCGTGAGTCCTGTAGATGAGCTTTCTTGATCGACATTTATTTGCTATTGCAAGCATTCTCGATTGACATTCAGTGAAAATCGTTATCAACCGTGAGTTAATTCTATTAAGTTATTTTTTGAGTTTCAGATTCACTACTTACTGCTCAAATTTTCCATCATGCAAATTGTATTGACCCTCAAAAAATCAGTTTGTTTCTCTCCTTTCGCAGTCTTTAAGTGGTGTATTGGCTCCAAAGTGAGATATGCCACATAATGGTCTACATGTTCCTGAGTCTTACCGATGAGCTTGGAGAAAGTGAGTTTCTTGCTTGCTAGAAAACAGTCCAGGTCTAATAAATATTTGCTTTTGTGTTTACAGACGCCAAATGGATTATTGGATCACGGCTGAGTTTAGTTTTTAAGCTTCTTCAAAGCATCCATGTTTTTAAACCGTCTTCGTATCAGTGGCTAATGATTCCAAAACAACATGAATAAGCAGTTGCAAAGTTTTCTCACATAGTCTAATATTTAATTCATTATTTGACTTTGTCCATTTTCTAAACCAATATTGTTATCTGTAGGAGTTACCGAAGCCAGCCATGCAACCGCAGCCATGAGGAGTAGTGAAATTTTTGTGCGCCAACTCATTTTCACACCCTTGAGTTTGTTCTTGGTTCAGTTTCAAACATTGTTTCGTGTCTTCGAGTGTGGGCTCTTCTCCACCCTGCATGTATATATCTTATTTCACTTCTCTTTAATCGTATTGCGACTTTAACAACTGAATGACTTTACTGGTGTAGGTAAGCAATGCTGACTCGAAATGCTTAGCAGCCATAGTAAGCTTTTTATCCAGAGGATGCTGCTGGCAGGTTAGTCACTTAGTCAGCACTTAAGTTTTGCTCGCTATAACTGGCACATTTTTGTCAAGATTCAGTTTTGTACTTGCGAATAGTTGGCTTACTTTTATTTTTTGCTGGACTTCATCTTCTTCTTGTTTTGTCTTAATAATGTTTTTGTCCTCGACAGTCTACTTATGTTTTGATTCAGTGCTCTCCGAGCTGTCAAGTGTGTTCTATGAAAGGTTATGATGCCTTGTTCTTATTGAAATTTATGATATACTCAGATGCAGGAAACATGCCACTAACTGCTGAAATTTTCCACCACGCAAAATTGTATTGACCATCCTTTACACGAGGCTCCCGTTCTGTTTTTCATCAGGTACACAAAGACCTAATCACTGTTTTATTCTTTGTCCATAATATTTGGATATCTAAATGGCTCATGTGATGTTTATAATCAAATTAATTAAGTAATCAACTATCTGTTGTATCAAGTTGGTTTGAATGTGCTTTTAATGTAAATTTATTATTATAATAACATATGCTCTAAATGGATTCTATTGTGCTAGATGATTAGGACGAGATTTAACCTGAAAATTGATTCGTTGATGTGTTTTTTTTGCAATTTCAGTCACCCAATCCAATTAAAAATCACATTTAAAAATTAATCGTTGGATTAATCTAAGTAACGATTAAAATTATGTCATAATATGCACCGTGCCGCAGTGGCGCAGTGCATATCGAGAACTCAAAAAAACTAAAATGTCCTCAATTTTCGAATAAAATAAAAAAACAACTTTTAGAGGTATTTTCGAATAAAACTAATTCGAGGAGCATTCTTGTCCTTTAGTAAATATAAACCATAACAACATTATAATTTCATTCATATTCAACTCAATTTTATTATTTTTATTTTGTAAATATAATGAGTAATTAAAAAATTGAAGAGTGTGGTGCTCTGTTGGTTCAGAGACCTATCAAAGGAACCTACCATAGCCTCACCGCTTTTCCTCAGATTTTTCTTGGACTTCATTCCTCCCGTCTGCGCGCGTGGAGGCTGTTTATCTTGTACTAGATGTATATGTAATATCTTGTACTCAATTGTAAACCTATCCAACAAAAAAAACAAAATTAAATGAGAGGAAGATTAATTTTGGGATCGTAAAAAGTTAACTAACCATAATGCAATAATTATTGTTCCTTTTATACCTTATATACAGGAGTGGGTATTATGATCTCGGTGTGTATGCACAAGCATCAAAACTAATAAGCACGCACAAGCACATATTAGTCATTATCATATTTTAATAATGCTATTTACAATGAAATTTAGCACAAAACACTCATTTTAATCAAATTGTACTTGTAAATTTCATCATATTTATTGTAAATTGAAATGCAAAGAATACATTAATCACCTCGGAAATGATATGACCTAATAAGTCTTAGCTGTACCTAGTCAGTCGAGTTTTGAAACACCTTAAACATACAGAAGATAGTGTTTACATAATACAAAATGGGTTCTAAACAGAAGATACTTGTCTCAGTTAGAGCAAGGCCTTTGAGCAAGAAGGAAATAGCCAACAATGAGGTTTCAGATTGGGAATGCATCAATGACACTACCATTGTGTACAAGAACAGCCGACAAGAGCATTCGGATTTCCTACAAAATATACATATGGTAGAGTTTGATGCTGTTTTTGTGTTTTTCTTTGTTATCTACTGCTATTACTTATTTGATTCTGCAAGCATTCTCAATTGACGTTTGATGAACATCGTTTTGTATACTATATTTGTTTGTAAGGTTGATTATGATCTGGAATTTTGGTAGATAGAGTTTTCGGCGGTGACAGTAGCACTAAGGAAGTTTACGAGGAAGGGGCTAAGGATATTGCTTTGTTAGTACTCAAGGGCATCAACTGTAAGTTAGTTGTATTAAGGTATTTTCCGCAGGTTTTTTATGGTTTCTGATGTTTTACATACTTTTCAGCTACCATATTTGCTTATGGACAAACAAGCACAGGAAAGACCTACACTATGAAAGGAATAACAAAATATGCATCGCGGATATTTATGATTATGTGCAAAAGGTGAGAAGTTATATTTACAAAAGTTTCCGATGAATGCATTATTTGTGATAGCCTTGGATGAACTATCTTCGTGTTGTTGATAGCTTCTTGATTATTCCAGCATGAAGAAATGGAATTTATTCTCAAGTTTTCCGCGATAGAAATTTATAACGAAACTGTCAGAGATCTTCTTAGCAAAGATGGTCCGCCCCTCCGGGTTTTGGATGATCCAGTGGTAAATTAAATACCGCCATTCAATTTAATTTTGTGCTAGTTGGCGATATTCCTCATGTATTATTATCTGTTTCCGAGACAGAAAGGAACTAAAGTTGACAAGCTAACAGAGGAAAATGTACGAGACTTGAATCATCTGAAGCATCTTATTTCAGTATGTGAATGTAAGATTTTACAAATCTAGATTCCCAAGTATGAATACCTTTTTAAAAGATTTAACTGATATGATAGTACCTGATATTTTCTCAGCAGTTCGACGAACTAGAGAGACCGTTTTGAATGAAAATAGCTCGCGGTCACATCAGATTCTGAAATTGGTATATGCTCTACAGGCTTGTCAGAAAACAAAATCTAGTAGCTTTTCATACTTAGAAATTCTTGAATCATAATTCATAACTGAAATAACACGATGCAGACGATCGAGAGTTCTGCTAGGGAAATCTCTGTCAAGGACAAACCAATGAAGCTCTCAGCTAGTGTGGTACGTATATTACCTGTTGCCTCATCTTGATTCAACCTGTCTTGCTGTATGTGTTAAAAAAATTGTTACAAAGGAAATGGTTTATATCTCAGACAAGTGAAAAATGAACGCTTTATCGACGCTAGTGATTTGTAACTTGGTGCTTCCTTCTGAAATCCTGTATAGAATTTTGTGGACTTGGCAGGAAGTGAGCGAGCTTCTCTAACAATGTCATCTGGACCTAAGTTGAAAGAAGGCCACCATATAAACTGTAGTCTACTGACTTTAGGAACGGTCATTCGCAAGCTTAGGTATGCTATGCTGATCATACTCATTTAGAAATCAACTGAAGTTCGCAGCTGGTTTTTAAATCTGATTCAGAAACATTCTTGAGATGTAGCAAGGGAAAGCAGGGACACATCAACTATAGAGACTCAAAATTAACGCGCATTCTGCAATCTTCACTAGGAGGCAATGCTCGAACTGCCATCATATGCACTTTGAGTCCTGCAAGATGTCATGTTGAACAGTCTAGGAATACTCTCTTGTTTGCCAGTTGCGCGAAAGAAGTCTCTACAAATGCAAGTCTAAATGTTGTTACATCAGATAAATTTATGGTTCAACATTTGCAGAATCAGGTTTCAAGACTAGAAAATGAGCTTAAAGAGAAGGATTCTCAAATTGAACAGGTAACAATGAGACCCAATGCAGCGAACATTAAAAAGCTGAATTTCTTTAGAAAAATATTAATGCATTATTATGAATTTAATCTTGTAGATGGAGAAGGTTATTCGAGAAATTTCTAAGCAACGAGATCTTGCTGAATCCAGAGTCGAGGATTTACTACTAGTTAACGAGAACCTTCGATCAACAATGAAAACTTTAAGCCAATCTGCTGATGCTCATGTGTTTGTTGAGAACATAAAGGAAGAACTCCTAGAAAACAAAGAAGCTAAAGCATTCAATGGTGATTCACTCTCGCATTCGAGTAGTAAATCTCGGTCATCTACTGAAAGTGCATTTGCAGAAGCTCTTGTCCAAAATTTGCAGGCTGCAGAAGAAGATGGTGTTCTTAGCGTACATTCATTCGTTAAAGAGTTGAAGGAGGCTCAGGTTCGATTAGAGGAACAACTTGATGGTCAGGTAAAATCTCACTGTACTTCTAGCAAATCACATTCAGAGTTTCAAAAACTGACATCTTAAATTTGTATACTTTTTAGTAACCTTAAAATTATTTTCGTGAACTTCAGGAGATGATTTCTTTGCATGGGAAACTGAATAATTCTAATAATGTCAGTTTAGAACACCCTGAAGCTCATTCAGATTGGCCTCAGCTATTTGCGAAGTTTCAAAAGGCCATTATAAATCTTTGGCAGAGCTGTAATGTGTCACTGGTGCATAGAACTTACTTCTTCCTGCTCTTCAAAGGCGACCCTACGGATTCAATCTACATGGAAGTGGAGCTTAGGAGACTTACATTCCTTGAGAAGACATACTCCACAAAAAATCAACTTCCAGAAGATGATCATCATTCCTTCGCCTCAAGGTTCGTTCTTTTTCATTCTAAAAATAGATTAGGATCCTGTACTGCGTGCAGTCATTAGCAACGAGTATGTCGTTTCAATTTGTTACAGATAAAATTACGTCTTTTTAATATCACCAAAATTTAAAATTAATAATTAATTAATCCGTTGTAAAATGACATATTTTTGAAGTGTGGTCAATAAACAATAACATATTGTTACATTTTGATGCAGTGGGAAGGCGCTGTGCCAAGAGAGAAAGAAATTAAGCAAGCTAATGCAAAAGCGGTACACGAAAGAAGAGAGGGATAAGCTGTTTCAGAAATGGGGCATTGACCTTGAATCAAAGAAAAGGAAGATTCAGCTAATTAACTCAATCTGGAATAATGCACATGACTTGCAACACATCAGTGATAGTGCTGAAATAGTTGCAAAGCTGATAAAGTTCTCAGAACAAGGTCAGGGAATCAAAGGCATGCTTGGACTCAGCTTCGATTCACCTCAATGTAAGCGGAGATCTGTAAGCTTGAGAGAAAGCATAGCTTCCCTGATTTAATTATCTGAACCGGCAGCCAGTTATAACAGTTGGGAAGGCCGGAAGGATAAGCACCTGAATTCTTACTGATCAAAATATTTCAGTCACCAGAGAAAATAAGTTTGTAATCATCTTAAATAGCACCAGCTATGCCAGTTCCATTCTTGCCCTTTTGCCTGTATTTCGTCAAAACGGCTAGCGTTAAACTGCTGAAACCTAAACCTTCTCCGGCACCAAGAGACAAGTTCAGTAACAAACATAAATGGAGTTTCCAGTGGGTTGTCTGTAATGAAAATACACACTCATACTTGAAGAAAAAGTATAACAAGTTCGTTTTGCGCAAGCAGTCAAATTAAAAAGGGTTTCTAGTTGAAATAAAATATCCTCAATCAAAAGAAACTACTTTGTTATCTAAAGCTTCACCTGTATGAAGTTTTTTTCGGGCCAAAATTGTAAGTTGTAATTGTAACTATAGGGTTTAACATACTTCTGCCAAGGCTGCTTTTTCGGTGATAACCCAACCCCCATTGCTGCGATCCAAGTCAATGCTCGATCTGCCATCCACATGATCTCCATTTGTTTTGACTTTGTCGATTTCATCTACAGGCTCAACCGGGTAATTACCTGAAAAGCAAGCATAACAGAAGTTTGGAGCATCATCACTCATAAGTTTGTGCAAACTTTCTATAGGCAAGAAAGCAAGCGAGTCAGCGCCGATGTATTTGCAGACTTCGTCCACGTGTTTACTAGAGGATATCAACTCTTTTTTACTAGGTGTGTCTACGCCATAATAGCAGGAGCTGATGATTGGCGGACTTGCGATTCTCATGTGAACTTCTTTGGCCCCGGCTTCCCTTAAAAGCCTAACAATCTTGGTGGAGGTTGTTCCTCTCACAATTGAGTCGTCAACGACCACAACTCGTTTGCCTTCTAGAACTGCTCTTACTGGAGCAAGCTTAAGCTTGACGCCAAAATCTCTAATTTTTTGTGAAGGCTCAATAAAAGTCCTTCCAACATAATGTGACCTGATCAACCCCTGCTGAAATGGAACTCCAGCTTTTGCAGCATATCCAAGCGCAGACACAACTCCAGAATCAGGCACAGCTATCACCACATCACATTCCACGGGCGCCTCAGCAGCCAATAATTCCCCTATATTCCTCCTCGTCTCATAAACTGACCTCCCAAACACAACTGAACTCGGCAGAGCAAAGTAAATATGCTCAAATATACAAGACTTTTGAGGCCGATGCTTCAACAAACAAAAAGTCTTAACCCATCTTCATCCACCACCACCATCTCACCAGGCTCCACCTCCCTCTCATACACAGCTTCGATCAAATCAAGTGCACAAGTCTCTGACGCAAACACAACTGCCCCGTTCTTCCTCCTCCCCATCACAAGCGGCCTAAAGCCATACGGATCCCTTACCGCCACAACCTTATCTTCTGTCACAAACACCATACTGTAAGCACCCTCAATCCTCTCACAAGCCTCTGCAATCCTCAAAAACAACGGCCTTTGCTTTGATCTCGCCATCAAATGCAACACAACCTCAGTATCCGAACTAGTATTAAAAATCGAACCTTTACCTTCTAACTCACTCCTCAATGCTCTATAATTCACAAAATTCCCATTATGAGCTACTCCAACTGATCCAAACTTAAACCCTGCAACAAAAGGCTGCACGTTTTTCAACATCGACGATCCGGCAGTAGAATACCTAACATGGCCAACTGCACAATCTCCAGGAAGCTGTTTGAGCTTCATTTCATTAAACACTTCAGACACCAATCCCATCCCTGTCACAGACTTTAAAACACGATTATCCACCGAGACGATTCCTGCTCCTTCCTGACCTCTATGCTGCAGAGCGTGGAGCGCCAAATAGCATAGACGTGAAGCTTCTGGATCTCCGTAAATCCCCACCACGCCGCACTCTTCCCTAGGCTTGTCATCATCATCTTCAAAATTGGAGGATTGACTGAGTGAATCAACATATGGGTGTGACTGAATGAGGTTGGAAATAGGGTTTTGGGATGCGATTCGAACAGGTGTTCTGCGGGTGTAGGAGATTGAGCGGAGCGGAGTGGTTGAGGGTTTTGTTAGGGTTTTAGGGTTTAAGGAAAGTGGGGATTGGGGTGTGGTTGATGTAAAAAGGAATGATTTTTCGGTGAGGTTTGGGAGGGTGACCATGTTTTTAGCGGCCATGAGAGGAATCCGATAAGCGGCGGTCACGGCGGCGAGTGGTGGTGATGAAGTTAGCGGAGGGAGAGAGAGAGGGAGTGTAAATTTAAATACAAGTAGAGAATTCCGTGCTAACATACGCCTGATTAATCGTATCTTTTTATAAACTTTTGATTATTATCAAAGGAATTTTTAAAAAATAGCACAAAAGTGTTAGTGTGAGTTGTCACGTAATTGTAGTACGCGTATTCTCTGCATGGACATCAATAATGTATTTATAGGAAAGTTGTTTTGATTTTACAGAGAATGCATTTACAAGATTTACGCACGTTTAAATGATTCTATGCTTATGGAATCTTTAGTCGTATATTTACGACACGCAATGTTTTCTGAAAAAGCATTCAGAGTGTTCTTTTTAATTAGAAGGTAGAATTTAATGGCAGATACGTGAACGAATTAGTGTTTGTATCGAATATGTTTTAGGATTCGGAATAAAGCTATTTAAAAATATTAGAAGGCCTCTTTATACTAGCGTTCACTGCACAGTATAACCTGTGTAAAATTCTTTGAGTTAAAAACTCACCTTCTTAAAGAAAATGAATGAAGCAATGGATAAAATGCCATTGTAATAGCCAAACGTTTACTGAACCAAAAAATAATAATATAAAGACAAACAAAATACTTTTTATTCACTCAAAACTCTCTGTCATTTTCGTCTGTTCATTAGATATTTAAAAAATTAGATGTTGGTATAAATTCATGAAAATGTCTTTATCAAATCAACTTCAAACAAAAGAATTTCAACTATTAAACTGTGACTAAAAAATTAAATTAATACGTCAAACCTGAATTCATTCTTCTTCTTCTATTGGCAACAACACCTCTTTATAAAATGAATATCTCATGTAATCTCGATTAACTCTCTACTTCTTCATTCCTCACACCGGCACTTCTCAAGTGAATTTACATCAATGAATTACCAAGCCGGATATCTGCCATCAAAACCAAATGATTTGTTTGTTTTTTAGATATGATATATACTATATGCATATCATTACAATTGAAACCTCATATTTAAAACCAAATCTAAAGATCACGGCGCTCACATTAAACTATTCAGAAAGCATAATTGAAATTATTTCAAGGCTATAAATTTAATGTCAATTTCTAAACACAAAATTTCCACCCAACTTATGTCCTAATCAACCGTAAGACTGTCCCAAAGTCATCAAAACACCATGCAAAGCCTCAAAACCATTTGAAATTCCCTGAAACGGTGGCAAAGCATTAGTTAAAATAATCATCAAAATTGCAGGTTCTGATTTCGTATTAAATTCCATGTTCGTCTCAGATACATACATCAAGTTTAAAACTTGAAACAGAAAATCAAAGTTACAACTCAACATTTTAAACATTGAATCTACCAATGGATGCTCATTATATCATTTAATAACTTATTTAAATATTACCTTTTTGAATTTCGTTCCACCGTTTGACGACCTCATCACACTCGACAATTGTTGAATATAATCTCTTCATTTTCTTCTGCAGTACAAATATCCAGTTATTTTTCATATCGGAAGTTAAAATCAGGCTAAAAAATGAGAAGCACAAAATTGTATTCAAATTCTAAACTGTAACTTACAAACTTTGTTTCCTGCATTTCTTTATGGTAATAAGACTTCTTTGTAAACCACATTTTTCGTGAACACCCCTTTTTGTCTTTTCAACTTACCATCTTTCACTAATATTTTCGTAGTGTTTGCGGATACACCTCTCGATAATGCCACATATAATTGTCCGTGCCCAAACACATGATTCCTCAAAAAAATTCCAACATTAGGGATGGTTTGTCCTTGAGATTTATTAATTGTCAAAGCAAAACTAACTCTTATTGGAAACTGATTTCGCCGCAGCACAAAAGGTAGACCACTGTTCTCCTCACTATTTAAGGGCATACGATGAAGGAATACTCTTGTTCCAGAACAATGACCAGTTATGATTTCAGCATCAATGAAGCTTGTTGATAATCTCCTACAGATCAATCTAGTACCATTGCATAGCCCCATCTCAGGGTCTAAGTTTCTTAAAAGCATTATTGGACATCCAAGTTTCAATATAAGCTTGTTTGGTGGCAGACCGCTCGGACACAAAGCATTTAAGAATTCAGGTTGATAAAGATTATGAACATCATCTTCGACATCATCCCAAGAAGTGTATTCATAATATTCTCCTGGAAATTTTTCAATAATAACGTTGTTTAACCTGTCGACATCGGCATTTTTTGGAGTTATTATAGCTCTTGTTACCATGTAGTTCGAGTCATACATATGCTCTTCCATATTTGAAAAGGTTGAATCTATTAACTTATTAATAGATTGTTCATTCTCCCAAGGTATAACCATTGTTTCTGGCAATTTCAAATATTCATCTTGTACAGTTGGTTCACTTCCATCCCCTACTCGTAGAAGATATTGAGAAAAACATAGGTCATCCACTGACCTCATATTTTGTCTTAATCTCAATATTTCTACTTGATTCCAAAAGCTTGACTTAGAGATGCTTGCTGCTACTTGTTGACATCTGTTACCCTTTTTAACAATTGGAAGAACTTGTCTAAAATCTCCACCAAAGACAACAATCTTACCACCAAAAGGTCTTGAACTTTTCATTATATCCCTTAAAGTCTTGTCTAAAGCTTCAAATGCATATTTATTTGTCATTGGTGCTTCATCCCAGACAATTAGTTTTACCCATCTCATAAGCTCTGCTAATTCGCTTTGTAAGTCTATGCCACAATGACTGTCTGCATCTGCTCTTAACGGAATTTTAAATCTCGAATGTGCAGTCCTTCCTCCTGGTAAACCAGTAGCTGCTATTCCTGATGAAGCAACAGCAATAGCAATATTTCCTCTCACCCTAACATTGGCTAACAGAACCCTGTATAAAAAAGTCTTACCAGTGCCCCCAGGTCCATCAATGAAAAACAAATGGCCTTCTCCATTTTCAATTGTCTCCATGATTCTTCTGAAAGCAATCATTTGATCGCAGTTAAATCTTTCTATTGAGTGAACATCTTCACAGGATATATGTATGTTTAACTCATCTTGAATAATTTTAGGGATCATCTCGACATCTTGAAGTCCAAAAGACGGTATTGGTAAATCAAAATCAGAAAGCGTCTTTCCATGTTGCATAAGCAATATATTGATGTTGGTCAATAATTTATTCACATTAAAAACATTTGAGACACAACCTGGTGAAACATAATCTTCCAACATGTAGTTTTGAAATCGTAGCCAAAGCTCACGGACCCCTGAAGGATTGCAAGAAACCAACAGTGATACAAAAAGTCTTCGTAATGAAGTAGGCATGTGAACACCACTCGCTTCTAATAAAGTTTGATGTACATAATCATTGCGTGCTAATAATCCAATTTTTTCAGCCGCTTCCTTGTATGTGGCACATAGTTGAAAGTTAACAGTTCGTAGCTCCTCAAATGACCTCGGACCTTTTACATGATTCAACAATAATCTCAAATAAAATTTATCACCCTGATAAGGAGAAACTGTGTATATCCTTCCAATCACCGTATTGTGTTTAACACGTTGAGTCCATTCACACCGTTTTGCATTCCAAACAAAATATGTTGGGAAATCACGGTATAGATAACGACCCGTGAAATGTGTTTCTCGATTCTTAGCAAAGAACTCTGTAAGCATTGTCTTTGAATTGCGTTCATTCTCTAGGATGTCCGAAACCCTTTCTTCGGGCATGAATCGTATCATTTGCATGTCTGGTAAATGAATCGGCAATCTATACACCGTTGGATACATTCTGCTCCTTTCAAATTTATAAATGTGCCACATAGCTTCTGGTGCTGATATCCATCTTCCGTCAATAAATTGTTGTATCTCGTCATTACCTGCTCCATGACGGACTTGTAACATCACTCTATCTGGTCCTTTGTACACATATTTGTACAAATATTTTACACATGAAATGCTGCTAGTAACTTCCACATTGATATGACAATCATACTTAAGAAGTAACCATGGATTGTAAGGAACAACCCAACCATTGTCCACAAATTTTTGATTATTATTATCAAGAGGAACAGGTGGACCACTACGTCTTCGATAAATAGGGTATGAATCATTTCCCTTTCTTGTCTCATTGCAAAAATCTTTCGGAAACCTCTTTTTACAGGATCCATGTTTCATACATGGATATTTATGATCATTTATGCCATGTGGTCCATGTATCATATGCTTCATAACGGCAGCGTAAAGAATCGGTTCATCTTCTATTGACGGAATCTCAGCTCTAACAACAGAGTCATACGCATCTGGGTTTCGCAACTTATCACATTCTGCTAATATGATAAGCATATGTGCATGCGGGAGTCCCCTTTTTTGATATTCAACAACATACACATACGAAACAACTTTACCCAACACTCCTCTTTGGGTAATATCTTGTTTGAACTCCTCCAATTTTGATTTAAATATGCGAGAGAGAAGATCTGGACGATCCTGAGGTGACTGACCTATAAGGAGTTGATCTTTTATTTCTTGCCAGTTTTTGATTGCATGTAATTGTTATCATGAAGTCAGGCATTCCATAATGATGAACTAAAGACATTGCATCCTGGTATCTTTGATGTTGATCACGATTGCTTCCAATAAATGAAGACGGAAGGACATAAGATTTTCGACCTACATTGCCTAAAACACAACGGTTAAAATTGTATAATATATTTTAAAAAAGATAATTAAATGGACATGTCATTATTAGTGCATTAATACCTGCATCATTTTCTCCAGTACTAATGTAGTCTTGTAATCCTTTGTAGAGATCAGCACGTATAGTATGTTGATGATCTCTAATCCATCTGAGCTTTTGAGTTTCAATCTTAACATAATTATCAACAACATATTGCTGTAGAAGACGACCACCACGTAGCAAAAGCGAACTATCATTTGGCCGAATCTGATTGTAATCAAATAATTATATCGGACCTTATATAAAAAAATTAAATATCAAACAAATTATACCTGTAACATGTTCGAATAGAACGCACGACATGTGACTGAACCACCATCAATATTTCTGGTATTAACATCCCATCCATAAGAACCGTAAGGTAATAATAGGACATACTGTAATGGATCATAATATCCAGCAACATCCGGAATATTTATAAGATTTCCACCCACGGTTTGTACAATGATATCTCGCATATTTAAATTTTCTATCCCATCTCCATCAACAATGATTGCTGCAACCTGAGATGCTGTTGGAAGACTGTATTGATGCATATTTGTGGTTGTTGCCTGATAACCAACTTGCAAGTGGCAAATCATTTCGTCTCCCCATCTGGTGCAACACTTGGACAAATGGATTATATCTTCGAAGTATACATTGTATCTTGATCACCAAATTGCGATGAAGGGCATCACTCTCAAGCAACCTACTCTCCACCTCATGATCTGTATCCAATATATATGATTGAGCATATCGGGTCCTTGTTTCAGGAAGAGGAATAAGACTCCCTATACGATGATATATTGCTCCATGTGCCCGAAAAGTATATACTCCACCACTTCCGCCAGCCAAACTTTCATCATAATGTACTCCCATAGAAGTAAATGCAAAAGCATTGTTGTACACACGTATATGTTGTCTAAAAAATGAGCAGAGAATAATTCAAGAATTTCAGGTGGACTGGTATAACGTGGTAACTTTATTTTTCCACCAAGACAACATATTTGAGAAGATTCTCTATAGAATAATATTGCTTGACAATATCTGCATGATGTATGATTTGGCAAGACATACCTTATGTGTTTTTCTCTTATAATTGCGTGCAATATTATGATATCCTATTGGACCTCTTCTTTGATTTTCTGTACCAACAATATAATCTGTTTACAACAAAATTAAACGAATAAGTTTCACAATGTAACCTTAAGCACTTGAAATCATATATTTCATAAAGAAAAAATTACCATTGATGGTATCCACATGTATATTAATATTTTGTTGCATCCGTTGCAATTGAGATTCACACTTTTCTTTTTCCAACTTGTTTGTTACGTGAATTCTTGATTGTTGTGAGAATGTGTGCTTGCTCGTGGTGTCCTATAAATTGAAGAATTTATGAACGTAATATTTATAAACGTAATATATTATAAAATATATAAGTAATGATTAGTTTTGATGTTGTCCTTACCATCAAATGGCAGTGTCATATCATGAATAACAATTCCGTTAGACCTTCTTCGTTGGCGTTGTGCATTTTTTTTTTCCTGTCTACTTTGAAGGATTTATTCTTGACTCATTTTCCTTTGTAATGAATATGCTGTAAGATTTCTTGACCTATCACTTTTCTTTGTAATGATATGCTGTAAGAATAATCTAACATCATGCATACAATTTTTTCAAGAACTATTTTTTCAAGAACTTCAAAATAAGCACTATTTTTCAAGAACTTCAAAATATGAATAATTTGTCTTTTAAAAACGATGACAAACTAAGTGGACAATTTTTAACAGAAGACCCAACCTTTGAAACTTCCTAATTATCATTCATCCTTATCGCTACAATTTTACGAAGACTATAAATTTCTATAAAATGAAATAAATTAAGGCTCTCGGTGTTTATATACAAAATGGCATTTAAAATCATATACGACAACTTACTTTCTACTAAAAAAATTACCAACCATCTTTCATTACTGTTATCACTACTAATGGCAAAACGAAATCAAACCGTATAACCATACCAATTTCACAATAGTAAACACCAATAAATTAGACAAATAATTCATTCATTGTCCGTGTTAGCGAAGTATCATCAAGAACAAATCTTAACAAAACAAAAAAATCTCTTTGTAACAGTATTCAAAAAATGCAACTCAAAATTATAAAAGTTATAAAATATCATACCAAATAGGGTCCTCAAATGGTATTTCGATGTATAATGTCCTGTTAGTGTAGCTTAATGTTGTAACCAAATTCGTCAATCATATCCACATTCATACATAAACTTTTAACTGAACTGAATAAGTAATACGTAAACATCAGTGTAACTGATTTAATGAGTAGTAAAAAAGAACGCAAAGTATAAAAAATTCCATAATTAAGTAAATAATGGAATGATATCTAGTTTTCAATAAACGGCGATAAAGATAGAAATGTACAAATTATCTTAAAAATAATCTACAGTGTGGATAAACACACAACACATAAAACCAAACAGTAGGGTTTTACATTAGAATTAATGAGTTGGATTAAAGTAAAAAAATCATTTAATTTGAAGATGAAGGGATACCAATTACGGTTCCTCCCAAGATTGGACAGTGTTTTTAGATCGACGTCGGAGTAAATGATGTTGAGGATGCGTGAAGGGATGACTGTGTAGGATTTGAAGAGATTGTGAAGATAGACAGATGACAGTGACAGATCCGAATAGATTATGAGAACCAATAACAAACAGTTGGCAGCCATTCAACTCAAACACAAATGCTGACACTCAAGGAAGCCTTCTAAATGTGAATCTGGAATCACATTCAGTACTCGCTAACAATTACAACATCCAATGGCTGAATCCCAACCAAGCCACCAAATCAAGAAGCATAATTCAACGAAAAGCATTAAGAAATTGGACCACGCATAGAAAAACAGGCACTCACCAAATCTTTCAAATGTAAACATTCCCAATTGACATCGAACATCACATCGCCATCACTGTATCCGATTTCCAAAAACCCTAATTTCCCACAAACCCTAATATTCCTCAAACCCTAATTTTCATCCGATGTAACAAATCAACCAACACGCAATCAAAAAAAGAGACTAAATGGAACGAAATTAGTTACCGATTGCCACGCAAGCCTCCGGCTCGACCGCAGAAAGCGTACGTCTTCGAATCTCTGCACACAAAAACACCACCACATTAATTTCGTAAAAAACTAAATAAACCCATAAATTAATCCGCAACTGCTGCCAAAAAACCTTGAAATTGAAATCAGTGCAAAAGCGCAAATGGATTTTGGCAGATGAGTGAATGGGTTTCAGTCTTTCAGATTTGGATGCGGAAAACTATGGGATGCATCTGGTTTTGTGTGAATTTGTAGAGAGGTGAAGGAGCCGAAGAGAAGAGAAGCAATTTCAGGGAAGGTTGGAGCCGATCGTGAATGGTGTGATGATGAGGGAAGTTACTGTTTGAGATTGTTTTTTAATTGGAAGGGTATTTTCGGGAAAAAAAAGTGGCTTCATCTATACTATATATAATTGGGGAAGGGGCCTATTACCAGTTACACTGATGAAGCCACTTTTTTTCCCGAAAATACCCTTCCAATTAAAAAACAATCTCAAACAGTAACTTCCCTCATCATCACACCATTCACGATCGGCTCCAACCTTCCCTGAAATTGCTTCTCTTCTCTTCGGCTCCTTCACCTCTCTACAAATTCACACAAAACCAGATGCATCCCATAGTTTTCCGCATCCAAATCTGAAAGACTGAAACCCATTCACTCATCTGCCAAAATCCATTTGCGCTTTTGCACTGATTTCAATTTCAAGGTTTTTTGGCAGCAGTTGCGGATTAATTTATGGGTTTATTTAGTTTTTTACGAAATTAATGTGGTGGTGTTTTTGTGTGCAGAGATTCGAAGACGTACGCTTTCTGCGGTCGAGCCGGAGGCTTGCGTGGCAATCGGTAACTAATTTCGTTCCATTTAGTCTCTTTTTTTGATTGCGTGTTGGTTGATTTGTTACATCGGATGAAAATTAGGGTTTGAGGAATATTAGGGTTTGTGGGAAATTAGGGTTTTTGGAAATCGGATACAGTGATGGCGATGTGATGTTCGATGTCAATTGGGAATGTTTACATTTGAAAGATTTGGTGAGTGCCTGTTTTTCTATGCGTGGTCCAATTTCTTAATGCTTTTTGAAATTATGCTTCTTGATTTGGTGGCTTGGTTGGGATTCAGCCATTGGATGTTGTAATTGTTAGCGAGTACTGAATGTGATTCCAGATTCACATTTAGAAGGCTTCCTTGAGTGTCAGCATTTGTGTTTGAGTTGAATGGCTGCCAACTGTTTGTTATTGGTTCTCATAATCTATTCGGATCTGTCACTGTCATCTGTCTATCTTCACAATCTCTTCAAATCCTACACAGTCATCCCTTCACGCATCCTCAACATCATTTACTCCGACGTCGATCTAAAAACACTGTCCAATCTTGGGAGGAACCGTAATTGGTATCCCTTCATCTTCAAATTAAATGATTTTTTACTTTAATCCAACTCATTAATTCTAATGTAAAACCCTACTGTTTGGTTTTATGTGTTGTGTGTTTATCCACACTGTAGATTATTTTTAAGATAATTTGTACATTTCTATCTTTATCGCCGTTTATTGAAAACTAGATATCATTCCATTATTTACTTAATTATGGAATTTTTTATACTTTGCGTTCTTTTTTACTACTCATTAAATCAGTTACACTGATGTTTACGTATTACTTATTCAGTTCAGTTAAAAGTTTATGTATGAATGTGGATATGATTGACGAATTTGGTTACAACATTAAGCTACACTAACAGGACATATACATCGAAATACCATTTTGAGGACCCTATTTGGTATGATATTTTATAACTTTTATAATTTTGAGTTGCATTTTTTGAATACTGTTACAAAGAGATTTTTTGTTTTGTTAAGATTTGTTCTTGATGATACTTCGCTAACACGGACAATGAATGAATTATTTGTCTAATTTATTGGTGTTTACTATTGTGAAATTGGTATGGTTATACGGTTTGATTTCGTTTTGCCATTAGTAGTGATAACAGTAATGAAAGATGGTTGGTAATTTTTTTAGTAGAAAGTAAGTTGTCGGTATATGATTTTAAATGCCATTTTGTATCATAAACACCGAGAGCCTTAATTTATTTCATTTTATAGAAATTTATAGTCTTCGTAAAATTGTAGCGATAAGGATGAATGATAATTAGGAAGTTTCAAAGGTTGGGTCTTCTGTTAAAAATTGTCCACTTAGTTGTCATCGTTTTTAAAAGACAAATTATTCATATTTTGAAGTTCTTGAAAAATAGTGCTTATTTTGAAGTTCTTGAAAAATAGTTCTTGAAAAAATTGTATGCATGATGTTAGATTATTCTTACAGCATATCATTACAAAGAAAATGAGTCAAGAATACCTTCAAAGTAGACAGGAAAGACAAATGAATGCACAACGCCAACGAAGAAGGTCTAACGGAATTGTTATTCATGATATGACACAGCCATTTGATGGTAAGGACAACATCATAAACTTCAATCATTTACTTTATAATATGGTTTATAAATATTACGTTTATAAATATTACGTTTATAAATTCTTCAATTTATAGGACCACCACGAGCAAGCACACATTCTCACAACAATCAAGAATTATCACGTAACAAACAAGTTGGAAAAAGAAAACAGTGTGAATCTCAATTGCAACGGATGCAACAAAATATTAATATACATGTGGATACCATCAATGGTAAGATTTTTTCTTAATGAAATATATGATTTCAAGTGCTTAAGGTTACATTGTGAAACTTATTCGTTTAATTTTGTTGTAAACAGATTATATTATTGGTACAAAAAATCAAAGAAGAGGTCCAATAGGATATCATAATATTGCACGCAATTATAAAGAGAGAACAGTACACATAAGGTATGTCTTGCCAAATCATACATCATGCATATATTGTCAAGCAATATTATTCTATAGAGAATCTGCTCAAATATGTTGTCTTGGTGGAAAAATAAAGTTACCACGTTATACCAGTCCACCTGAAATTCTTGAATTATTCTCTGCTCAAACACCTGAAGGTAGACATTTTAGACAACATATACGTGTGTACAACAATGCTTTTGCATTTACTTCTATGGGAGTACATTATGATGAAAGTTTGGCTGGCGGAAGTGGTGGAGTATATACTTTTCGGGCACATGGAGCAATATATCATCGTATAGGGAGTCTTATTCCTCTTCCTGAAACAAGGACCCGATATGCTCAATCATATATATTGGATACAGATCATGAGGTGGAGAGTAGGTTGCTTGAGAGTGATGCCCTTCATCGCAATTTGGTGATCAAAATACAATGTATACTTCGAAGATATAATCCATTTGTCCAAGTGTTGCACCAGATGGGGAGACGAAATGATTTGCCTACTTGCAAGTTGGTTATCAGGCAACAACCACAAATATGCATCAATACAGTCTTCCAACAGCATCTCAGGTTGCAGCAATCATTGTTGATGGAGATGGGATAGAAAATTTAAATATGCGAGATATCATTGTACAAACCGTGGGTGGAAATCTTATAAATATTCCGGATGTTGCTGGATATTATGATCCATTACAGTATGTCCTATTATTACCTTACGGTTCTTATGGATGGGATGTTAATACCAGAAATATTGATGGTGGTTCAGTCACATGTCGTGCGTTCTATTCGAACATGTTACAGGTATAATCTCATTTGTTTGATATTTAATTTTTTATATAAGGTCCGATATAATTATTTGATTACAATCAGATTCGGCCAAATGATAGTTCGCTTTTGCTACGTGGTGGTCGTCTTCTACAGCAATATGTTGTTGATAATTATGTTAAGATTGAAACTCAAAAGCTCAGATGGATTAGAGATCATCAACATACTATACGTGCTGATCTCTACAAAGGATTACAAGACTACATTAGTACTGGAGAAAATGATGCAGGTATTAATGCACTAATAATGACATGTCCATTTAATTATCTTTTTTAAAATATATTATACAATTTTAACCGTTGTGTTTTAGGCAATGTAGGTCGAAAATCTTATGTCCTTCCGTCTTCATTTATTGGAAGCAATCGTGATCAACATCAAAGATACCAGGATGCAATGTCTTTAGTTCATCATTATGGAATGCCTGACTTCATGATAACAATTACATGCAATCAAAACTGGCAAGAAATAAAAGATCAACTCCTTATAGGTCAGTCACCTCAAGATCGTCCAGATCTTCTCTCTCGCATATTTAAATCAAAATTGGAGGAGTTCAAACAAGATATTACCCAAAGAGGAGTGTTGGGTAAAGTTGTTTCGTATGTGTATGTTGTTGAATATCAGAAAAGGGGACTCCCGCATGCACATATGCTTATCATATTAGCAGAATGTGATAAGTTGCGAAACCCAGATGCGTATGACTCTGTTGTTAGAGCTGAGATTCCGTCAATAGAAGATGAACCGATTCTTTACGCTGCCGTTATGAAGCATATGATACATGGACCACATGGCATAAATGATCATAAATATCCATGTATGAAACATGGATCCTGTAAAAAGAGGTTTCCGAAAGATTTTTGCAATGAGACAAGAAAGGGAAATGATTCATACCCTATTTATCGAAGACGTAGTGGTCCACCTGTTCCTCTTGATAATAATAATCAAAAATTTGTGGATAATGGTTGGGTTGTTCCTTACAATCCATGGTTACTTCTTAAGTATGATTGTCATATCAATGTGGAAGTTACTAGCAGCATTTCATGTGTAAAATATTTGTACAAATATGTGTACAAAGGACCAGATAGAGTGATGTTACAAGTCCGTCATGGAGCAGGTAATGACGAGATACAACAATTTATTGACGGAAGATGGATATCAGCACCAGAAGCTATGTGGCACATTTATAAATTTGAAAGGAGCAGAATGTATCCAACGGTGTATAGATTGCCGATTCATTTACCAGACATGCAAATGATACGATTCATGCCCGAAGAAAGGGTTTCGGACATCCTAGAGAATGAACGCAATTCAAAGACAATGCTTACAGAGTTCTTTGCTAAGAATCGAGAAACACATTTCACGGGTCGTTATCTATACCGTGATTTCCCAACATATTTTGTTTGGAATGCAAAACGGTGTGAATGGACTCAACGTGTTAAACACAATATGGTGATTGGAAGGATATACACAGTTTCTCCTTATCAGGGTGATAAATTTTATTTGAGATTATTGTTGAATCAT
>QZGG01003553.1:0-22495 GCA_006409495.1 Sedum album | reverse complement strand
GAGATAAATCAGCTCACATAAGCAAGAGACACGAGTGCAAGAAGTCTGGTGAATTGCAGAGAGTGCAAGAGCTAGCGTGCAAGGTTTTCTGATCATCGGAGAATTGATTTTCAGAAGAAGGGAGCGTACAGCAAGTGCGTGCAGGGCAGAGGGACTTGTCCTAAGAGTCGCGATTGTGGGTTTTTAACCTACAGGCTAAGGTGACTGGTTTTGATAGTTAGAAATACTATTGTATAGACATTGAAACGTTTGTACAGTCTATTGATTAATAAAAACAATCATTAGACGAATTTCCGCTGCATTTATATTTCTGAGGACAAGTACCTGCTAACTAGGTCTTAGTCCTTAACAAGTCTTAGACCTAGTCTTTACTGCTAACAAGCGATCCTATCAATTGGTATCAGAGCCGCTGGTTCTAGATCTTGTTGAGCATTGCAGGTATGTCAGGAGACTCGTTTGCTACTCCACCAAAGCTGAAGGTAGGAGAATATGCGTCATGGGCAATTCGGTTTGAGGAACATGTCCTCGCACTGGACGGAGAAGTTTGGCAGATAATTGAACAGGGCGTCAAATCATCCAGGATGATACTGATCCAACTAAAGAGAAACCCAGAGCGTTTACACCACTGCAGACTACAAGAAACTCCAGAAAAATGCTCAGGCTATGAAAGTTCTGCATTCTGCACTTGAACCTGGTGATCTGGACAAGGTCATGATGTACAAAGATCCTGCAGAAGTTTGGGACGCTCTCAAGAGGATTTATGAAGGTTCTGGTGATGTGAAGAAGAACAGGATCATTACCGCTCAGATGAAGTTCAATGCCCTTCGTCAAGGAAAGGATGAGTCGCTTCATGACTATCATTCTAAGTTCCAGGGAAGTTTGTCTACACTGTCCAGATTGGGAAAGGAACAATGGGAAGTTACTCACCACTTTCTGCAAGGACTTAGTCCAGCATGGGATAACATATCAAGGACCCTGGCTGCTCTCCCTGATACTAAGAGGATTACTCTTGAGGAACTAGTCTCAAACTGGAAAGTAACATGCTTATTGAGAAATGTAAGTTGAGGGACGTGAACCTCAGAAGGGTGGAAGCAGATAGCACTGGTCAGTGAAAAGGACAAAGACAAGGAGAAGTCTAAGTCCTCGAACGTAAGGGTAAGGGCAAAGGAAAAGAAAGAAAAGGAATCCGATGAGAAATCAGATGATAAGTCAGATATGGCATTGTTGTCCAAGGCTTTGCAGATCGCAAGTAAGAAACTTGGTTCAAAGGACTCGTCTTCCAAACGCACCGCCGGTAAGGATGATGAGTGTTTCTATTGCAAGAAGAAGGGACACTTTGCTAGAGAGAAAGAAAAAGAAGGATAAAGCTGACAAGGAGAAGTCAAAGGATGACAAACGGATGAGAAACAGAAAGACAAGAAAGCTATGATAGCAACTTGGGGTGATTCAGATGAGGACAGTGACCTCGATAGTCTGTTTGGGTCTAGATCTTCCAGAAGGAATTACTGCTTAATGGCAAAGGAAGAATCATCTACATCTGAGGTAGATTCTTCTTCTTCTGATTCATCTAAATATACATCACATTCTACTTTAATGTTTCTTATTAGAAGGCTTTGTGATAAGAATGATGAATTGTCTAACCTTGTTGAAAAGCAAGAAGTTGTCATTGAGAAGAAGTCTGCCAAGATACGGCAACTTCAGAATGATCTCGTTGAAAACGAGAAGCTGTTTTGCAGGTTCAAGAACCTATGGCTAGAAGGAACAGTTCCAGAGTTCAGAAACCTAAACCGGGACTAGGTTATGGTGAAGTGACTATTCTAAAGAGAGGTCCAAGTGTTGTTGAACCCAGGAGGACTCCACGGGTAAAGGTGGATCTTCATGACGAGGCAAGGACATATGGTAAAGGTTATCATATTTGGGCAAAAAACGCTCTAGGACAAAGACCAGCTAGGATCAACTTCAACAAACAGAAGGAAAAGGTAGCTGAATTTGACAAAGTGGATTTCAGAAAGAGGAAAATCTGTTACCACTGTGGAAAGGAAGGTCATCTCTGGAAAAGGTGTCATGCCAAAAGTTTCCCAAGCAGGGGACATGTACCGGACAGGATCAGCCTGTCAAAGCTGATGTTTTAAATTCTCCAAAGAACATTTCTACTGTTAACTTTCGCTGACTTGAAACCCAAAAAGGCTAAGCTAATTTGGGTACGTAAGAACTAATCATTTCTGTGCAGGTAGAGAGAGGAACAGGTCCTTGGTATCTAGATAGTGGATGCTCCAGCCACATGACTGGAAAGGTGGACTACTTCTCTTCTCTACAACAACATTCCGGAGGTTCGATTACCTTTGGAAACAGAAGTAAAGGTGAAATCCTAGGAACAGGTATGGTTAAGTTAAATAAGAAAGTTAGTGTAGATAATGTTAGTTTGGTCCGGAACTTGAAGTTTGATTTACTTAGTGTTTATCAACTCTGTCAAGATAGTAATAATAAAGTTGTTTTTACTTCTAATGAGTGCTATGTGAAGTCTCTAAGAACAGGAAAGATTCTTCTCAAAGGCATCATGGAAAATGGAGTTTATATGACTGATCCGGACTTTGACCCAGACGAGTATCTATGTTTGTCTTCGAAAGCAGACGATTCAGGTTTATGGCACAGGCGTCTAGGTCATGTGAATCTCAAGTTGATGAAAAAGCTTCAGAGGTTGGAATTGGTTCGTGGGTTACCAGAAGTAGTCATGTACCTGATCAGGTTTGTGTTCCTTGTACTAGAGGCAAGCAGACCAGGACCTCATTTCAGCCTAAGAATGTGGTCAGTACCAGCAGACCTTTGGAGTTAGTGCATATGGACTTGTGTGGACCTATGAGGACTCAGACCATTGGAGGTAACAAGTATGTGTTCGTTTTGGTCGATGATTATTCGAGATATACATGGACAATATTCATTTCTTCCAAG
The DNA here is from genome assembly GCA_006409495.1 of Sedum album. Classification (NCBI taxonomy): domain Eukaryota; kingdom Viridiplantae; phylum Streptophyta; class Magnoliopsida; order Saxifragales; family Crassulaceae; genus Sedum; species Sedum album. The sequence goes on along the minus strand of QZGG01003553.1, from coordinate 19,546 downwards.
ACTGAGGTATTTGATCAGTTTGAGGTTTGGGTCAAGGCAGTGGAAACAATGCTGGGTCAGAAACTTAAAAGTATCAGATCAGATCATGGTACTGAGTTTGACAATGCAGATTTCATCAGCTGGTGTGCCAGTCAGGGAGTTTATCATAACTTTTCAGCGCCGAGGACTCCACAGCAGAATGGGGTAGTGGAACGCAAGAACAGGACCCTGGAGGATATGACCAGGACTATGTTGCTGGAAAGTGGCCTGCCTAAGAGGTTTTGGGGAGAAGCAATGAATACAGCTTGTTATGTGTTGAACAGAGCCTACTTGAGACCAATCTTGAACAAGACTCCGTATGAGCTGCTGAAAGGACGTAGACCCAACATTTCTCACTTGAAAGTCTTCGGGTGTAAGTGCTTCATTCACAACAACGGGAAGGATCAGCTAGGAAAGCTAGACCCAAGGAGTGATGAAGGTATATTTGTAGGGTATTCAGCTCACAGTAAGGCATACAAGGTGTACAATCAGCAAACTCAGAAAATGGAGGAAAGCGTACATGTGGTCTTTGACGAGAATGTCATGCCAAGGAAGCCTGCAGAGGACCAAGTCCAACAGGAACCAGCAGAAGAAGTCTTCATATTAGCTCGACCAGATGTGTTCCATACTGAAGGAATCATTGGTTATCCAGCACAAGTGGGTGTTGATGAGGCACATGAGGCTGCCGACGGGAATCCAGCACAAGAGGGTGTTGATGAGAATCCAGTTGAGGTACCTGTCCCAGAGGAACAGCAGGTGGAACAAGTCCAGCCGATTGATCAGGTATCTGAGGATGGTAACAACGATCAGAATCCAGTAGAGGAAGTTATTGGAGATGTAGTTCCGTTGAGAAGAAACCCTAGAGAAAGACAACCAAGTGTCAGGCTTGGATTTCTATTGCTATGCAGCGTTTCAGGGGGAACAAGTCCAGACTGCGTTTGTATCCCTGATTGAGCCAAAGAAGGTAGAAGATGCACTTAAGGATCCAGATTGGGTTCAGGCAATGCAAGAAGAGCTGCATCAGTTTGAGAGGAATAAGGTTTGGAGACTTGTACCTAGACCAGAAAAGAGAAAGGTGATTGGTACTCGTTGGGTGTTCAGGAACAAGAAGGATGAGAAGGGAGTCATTGTCCGGAACAAGGCTCGGTTGGTTGTACAAGGGTATAATCAGCAAGAAGGCATCGATTACGATGAGACCTTCGCACCGGTGGCAAGATTAGAAGCCATCCGACTTCTCATTGCATACTCAGTTCAACATGGATTCAAGCTCCATCAAATGGACGTGAAGACAGCGTTCTTGAACGGGAACCTGAAGGAGGAAGTTTATGTGAAACAGACTCCAGGTTTTGAGGACACAGTCCATCCAGACCATGTTTATGTTCTCGACAAAGCACTTTATGGGTTGAAACAGGCACCAAGGGCATGGTATGAAAGGTTGTCAGATTTCCTAATAGCTCATGGATATGAAAGAGGAGCAGTGGACAAGACATTGTTCATTCTGAGGACAAAGAAGGATCTGTTGGTAGTTCAGGTCTATGTCGACGACATTGTCTTCGGTTCAACCAGTGATGAGTTGGTGAAGAAGTTCACTGAGCTTATGGAAAGTGAATTTGAGATGAGTATGGTCGGGGAATTGACCTACTTTTTGGGACTTCAGATTCAGCAAATGGAGAATGGGACTCAGATACATCAGGCCAAGTACTTGTCCGAGGTAGTGAAAAAGTATGGACTTGATCAGTCAAAGCCCTCTGCTACTCCATGTTCGACTAGTAGTTCCTTGTCCAGGGATGAATCCTCTCCAAAGGCAGATCCAACACTTTACAGAGGAATGATTGGTTCACTACTGTATTTAACAGCAAGTAGACCTGACATAATGTTTAGTGTTTGTGTCTGTGCCAGGTTCCAGTCCGATCCAAGAGAAACACACGTGAAGGCTGTGAAAAGGATCCTGAGGTACTTGAAGGGGACAAAGAACCTTGTTCTGTGGTATCCGAGGTGCAAGTCCTTGACACTGGAGGGATACACTGATGCTGACTATGCCGGGGACAGATGTGATAGGAAGTCAACGTCCGGGATGGCTCAGTACCTTGGACCTTGTCTTGTCTCATGGGGATCCAAGAAGCAGAATTCGGTAGCTCTTTCCACAACCGAAGCTGAGTATGTTGCTGCAGGAGCATGTTGTGCACAACTCCTTTGGTTAAGGAATCAGCTAAGTGATTTCAATCTCTACTTTGATCATATCCCTATTTACTGTGATAATACTAGTGCTATATGTGTAGCTAAAATCCAGTACATCATAGTAGAATGAAACATATTGAGATTAAACATCATTTTATAAGGGATTGTGTAGAGAAGGGACTTGTTTCTATGGAGACTTGTAGGACTGAGGAACAAGTCGCGGACATATTCACCAAAGCTCTATGCAGGGAAACGTTCGAGAAGTTCAGGATGGCACTTGGTATGATTTCTACCTAGTGAGGTATCTCTAAACTTAACCCTCAATGATTGGTTAGAATAAGGGTAAGCATTGATACATATATCCTATAGTATGTGAATCTGCCTATGTGTGAATAGAATGGTTGCATGCTTTACTTCTTGATTAAAGGTGAAATTGTCTTGTTTTTGCGTGGATTGTATTTGTTTCTTAGCCAAGTACCTTCCGATCTTGATCCTCAGTAGCCTCATGAAGGAAGTGTACCCAGCCTCCTTAGCCAAATACTCAAAGGTACGTTTTGTGTGATTTTATGAGTGTTTGAATTGTGATGTTCGTACTATAGACCCTTACGGTCAAGCCAAACCATCACAATGTCCCTTGTGGAGTTCATGATAAGGTCGGGGTACAGCATTCACTTGTTCAGGACAATGACCAGGTTTGACAGTTGAGCAGATTTAAAGGAAATTGTCTCAGTGGTTTAATGCTTGTCAGAAAAGGTGTCTAAGTCCTGCGCAGTCATTGGATTGATTGGGAGGTGGAATGAGATGCGTGTATCATGGTCTTGGGTAGCCGAATCGTTTTTGGGAATTATGACTTGGTTTGAATTTTAAATTTGAACCAAAGTCAAAGGGAGTTAAAGATTATCCGAGAAAGATAACCATCTCAACGCAAAATCAGCTTTTCATCTTTAAGAAACCCTAATCGACGAAATCGAAGCACCGCAGCTGACTAAATGGCCTCCAACACCGTCAACAACAACTTCGCCACCGCCACTGCCTCAGATGTCGAAGATCTGTCGCGAGCCCTAGTTGTATATACTCCGCCGCCTCAGTCGATGGAGATGGAATCCATGGTTGAAGAAGGTAACTTGCTCGGAGCGGAGACTGTGGTCGGTGATGAGGTGAGCGAAAGGGATTTCGGTAAGGTTCCTGAATCTGTGATTTCTGAATCGGATGAAGTTGTTTCCGCTATCATTAAGAGGGTTATGAGTGTGATTGGTAATGTCTCTGAGCCCTTGACTGATGTTGATAATGTTGCTGGCGTTGTGGAGAACGTCGCTGATGAAGATGGTGGTTTGGGAAACCCAGTGGTGGATGGTTTCGTTGAGGTGCAGGCTGATGGGAATCAACGGGATGTTGATGAGGATCTTGCTAAAGCAGCAAGAGTTGCTAAGGATTCAGAAAAAGGGAAGTCAGTCCAAGTCCCTAGTGACGATGAAGTAGTGATCGTCTCCAGTACAGCTCCAACCAAGACTCCTAAGCAGTCGAAGAGGACTAAGTCTGCAGGGACGAGAGCTCAGCCGATAAGATCCTGCCTTATCAAGAGGAAGAAGAACAAGGTGGCTGATGACTATGAGACCGATGAGGATGCTTCGGTGGTCAAGAAGCAGAAAATCGCCAAGAAAGAGATCTTGGAAGACATGGAGTGTTCAGTAAGGTTTCTGCAGGAACAGAAACTGGAGGAGGTCTTGGACCTGTTAGAATTTCAAGAGTGGGAAAACCTGTTTGATCTGGACGAGTTGGTAAGTCCATCAGCAGTGTTGGAGTTCTATTCGCAGCTCTCCGTCTCAGCCAAAGGAAGCAATGTCCATTTGGACTTTGTCATCGGAGGAGAGGACCTGACTATTTCCAGCAAGGAGCTGTCTACCATTCTTAACATTCCTCATAAAGGATATGGGGAGTGGGTCAAGGGACAGTGGCCGAAGAATGAGGAGGATAGATATGTGGTCCAACGGAGAGTATGTGGTACCTCTGAGCCGGGAAAAGTACCTTCTAAGTACATGTCAGCCAAGGTCAAAGTCCTCCACAAGATATTGGTTACAAACTTGCTGCCAAGAGGGTCAAAGACTAGCTTTGTTCAGTTGGAAGATGTTCTGCTTTTGGACAAGGTCCTGAAGAAAGAGCCGATCAACCTTCCTAAGATGATCATCAATCAGATGGGTTACTTGAGCCAGATGAAGCAAGTCGGATACGCCCGGATTGTGAAAAAGATCCTCCAGTATCATGAAGTTTACAAGAATTATGAGGACGAAGTCTCAGTAGTAAGGACTTTCAATCCGAGTGACTTCAAGAAGATGGGATTAATATTCTCTGATGATGATGGCTGGATAAAAGACATTGGCAAAATGGAAGGAAAGTTTGTGGAAACAAATTCTGAGGACTCTGATGGATATGTGCCTCCTCCGGATGACTACCTGAAGGTGCGGTTGAATGAATTAGACATTGATATGGGTTATGTCAGGACCGAGTTGAGGAAGGTGTCTTCAGAGTTGAAGGATCTGAAGAAGGAGTTCTAGGAACTCAAGGAGGTGGTACTCAAGGCAGTTCGGGACAGAGTCTGAATGTTTCAGATCAGGTCAAAGTCTGATATAGTGAATGCCAGTACCCGGACCTTCATGAACTCACCCCATCCTTCCACCCCTACCAAAATTATCCCTTGTTGTTTGAACTTTAATGATTTCCCTTCTATGCAATTCAAGACAATTTGCTTTTAATTTCGAAGTTTATTGTGCAATTTATTTTGTGTGCATATTTGGCTGTTCTATACTTGTGGTTTACTTGTTGATATGTTTACCCTTGTTTGATGATGCCAAAAGGGGGAAGAAAGTTAAGGGGGTATACTAACCTAGGGGGAACTAGACCAAGTGTATGTTCTTGTTCTGATTACATGTTTCTGTGCATAGGTTTAGGGGGAATTGTTCTCACTTAATTCTTGGTTGGACATAGTCTTATCATCTGTTAGTCGTTTATTTGTTTCTCAAGTGTTTGTCATCATCAAAAAGGGGGAAATTGTTGATACATGGTCCCCATGTTGAATTTTGATGATGACAACACGTTACTTATATTTAAGTTGAGTGTGCAGAGGACATGGTCCTGATAGACACAGGTGAGGAACAGGAACTGAACGCAGTCAAGAACGAGTCAAAAATCAGTTGAGATAAACTTGGGATGACTTGAGGATGAACGTTGAGGTTGTTACACGACGTGAAGAGACATTGAGCTCGTGGAAGATAGCTGACCAAGTCAAGGTAGTTGGAGATTTTCACGGGAGGACATGCAGCTGATTCCTAGGAGTGAAGTAGTGGATCAAACGGTCACTAGCACTATCCTACATATACTCGGAGATAAATCAGCTCACATAAGCAAGCAGACACGAGTGCAAGAAGTCTGGTGAATTGCAGAGAGTGCAACGAGCTAGCGTGCAAGGTTTTCTGATCATCGGAGATTTGATTTTCAGAAGAAGGGAGCGTACAGCAAGTGCGTGCAGGGCAGAGGGACTTGTCCTAAGAGTCGCGATTGTGGGTTTTTAATCTACAGGCTAAGGTGACTGGTTTTGATAGTTAGAAATACTATTGTATAGACATTGAAATGTTTGTACAGTCTATTGATTAATAAAAACAATCATTAGACGAATTTCCGCTGCATTTATATTTCTGAGGTACAAGTACCTGCTAACTAGGTCTTAGTCCTTAACAAGTCTTAGACCTAGTCTTTACTGCTAACAAGCGATCCTATCAGTCTTAATATACAAGGACCCGGCTGAGGTCTAGGATGCTTTGAAGAGGACCTATGATGGTTCTGGAGATGTCAGGAGGAACAGGATCCTCACTGCGCAGATGAAGAACAATGCTCTCCGTCAAAACCGAGGCGAGTCACTGTATGATTATCATGCACGGTTTCAGGGAAGCTTGTCCACTCTTTCAAGATTGGGAAAGGAGTATGAGCAGTGGGAAGTGACGCATCATTTCATGCAAGGATTAAGTCCTGAATGGGATGACATATCCAGGACTCAAAGCGCCCTCTCGGAGACTAAAAAGATCACTCTGGAAGAGCTGGTCTCTAAACTGGAAAGCACTATGCTGATAGAGAAATGCAAGCTGGAGGGACGTGACTCTCAGAAGGGACCAAAGCAGGTAGCACTGGTCAGTGACAAAGTAAGTCCAAAGGAAAGGACAAGGAACCAAAGGAGAAGAAGAAGGAGTCTGAGAAGTCTGAGAATGAGGACAAAGAAGAAGAGGATGAATCAGACGAGGACATTGTACTCCTGTCCAAGGCACTGAAGTTTGCAAAACAGAAGCTTAACTCCAAGAAGTTCTCTTCAAGGAGAACTGCAGGAAAGAATGATGAGTGCTACTATTGTGGACTCAAAGGACACTTTGCTAGGATTGCAGAAAGAAGAAGAAAGACAAAGAAATGAGAATCAAGGGAAAGAAGAAGAGGCACTGATGGCGCTTGGGGTGACTCAGAATCTGACAGTGACTCGGGGAGTCTCAAGGAGGTCAAGAACCTGAGGAGGACGTGTGTCTTATGGCCAAGGACAAACCATCGTCTTCTAAGGTAAAACGTTCTCCTGATTTTATTTCTCGTGATGAATTGTTGCTGATCATTAGAAAGATTTGTGACAAACATGAACGTTTGGTAAATCTTGTCTCTGAAAAAGATGAGATTATTGCTAACAAGTCTGCTGAGATACAGAAGCTTCGAAGCAGTTGGTCCGGAAGCAGGAACTGTTTCTAAATACAGGTACATGAACCCAAGGCAAAGATTGATGTTCCGGGAACAAAGAAATCCAAGCCAGGTCTGGGTTATGGTGAGGTGACCATACTAAAGAGGGATCACAAAGCTGGTGAACCTAGGAGCATGCCACGCGTCAAGGTGGATCTCCATGACGAGGCAAGACTTATGGTAAAGGATACCATATCTGGGCGAAGAGCGCTCAAGGTCAGAAACCAACTGGGATCAACTTCAGTAAGCAAAGGAAGAAGGTCACTGATTCAGTAAACAGACTTCAAGGACAAGAAGATCTGTTTCCATTGTGGACAAGAGGGTCATCTGGAGAAGGTGCGCTGCCAGAAAAGCATGTGAGAATAAGTCTCACAGACCCAGCAGTTCCAAGTCAGGGACAAGTACTGGACAGGTTCAGGAACCTGGAAGTTCCAAGCAGGGGACTAGTACGGACAGAATCAGTCTGTCAAACTTCTGATGATTCTTATGTTTCAAAACACCTTACCTGTTTATCATTGAGTTCTAAACCCAAGCTAATGTGGGTTCGTAAGAACTAATATCTTGTGTGCAGGTGAAGAGGGAGTCAGGTCCCTGGTACATGGACAGTGGATGCTCGGGACATATGACCGGGAGGATGGACCACTTCTCTTCACTGCGACATTGTTCAGGAGGCTCGATCACCTTTGGAGATAAAGGTACGAGAAAAGTCTTCGGGACAGGTATGGTTGATTTGAACGATAAGATCAGTGTTGACAATGTAAGCCTTGTTCATAATTTAAAGTTTGACCTATTAAGTGTTTCTCAACTGTGTCAAAACGGTAGAAACAAGGTCACCTTTACTACTAATGGCTGCTATGTCAAGTGTTAAAACAGGTAGGGTTCTTCTTAAAGGATCACTAGACAACGGGGTCTACATCGCGGATACAAAGTTTGATCCGGACGAGTACCTGTGCTTATCATCGAGGGCAGATGACTCTGAGCTATGGCACAGACGTCTTGGTCATGTAAATCTGAGATTGATGAGAAAGCTCCAGAGTTGGAACTTGTCCGCGGATTGCCAGAGGGGATCATGAACCAGTCAAGGTATGTGTTGCATGCACCAGAGGCAAACAGACCAGGACTTCATTTAAGTCAAAGAATGTTGTAAGCACCAGTCATCCGCTGGAGTTGGTACACATGGACTTGTGCGGACCGATGAGGACACAGACGATTGGTGGGAATAAAGTATGTCTTTGTACTGGTCGATGACTACTCGAGGTTCACGTGGACAATATTTCTGGCTTCTAAGACAGAGGTATTCGATGACTTCGAGACCTGGGCAGAGATGGTTCAGACAATGACCGGTCAGGGACTGAGAAGCATTAGTCTGATCATGGGACAGAGTTCGACAATGCACAGTTTGACAGTTGGTGTAAGAAGCATGGTGTTCAGCAACACTTCTCAGCGCCAAGGACTCCACAGCAGAATGGGGTGGTCGAAAGGAAGAACAGGACCCTGGAAGACATGACCAGGACAATGTTGTTCGAGAGCGGCCTGCCAAAGAGATTTTGGGGAGAAGCAATGAACGCAGCATGTCATGTGCTGAACAGAGCTTATCTGAGGCCACTTCTGAACAAGACACCATATGAGTTGGTGAGGGGACGGAAACCTAACATTTCCCACTTACGGGTATTTGGGTGCAGTGTTTCGTTCACAACAATGGAAGGATCAACTGGGAAGTTGGATCCGAGGAGTGACGAAGGGGTGTTTGTAGGATACTACTCATAGCAAAGCCTACAAGGTGTACAACAAGCGGACTAAGACAGTCGAGGAAAGTGTGCACGTGGTCTTTGATGAGGACGTCATGCCAGGAAACCTGAGGAGGTTCATGTAGGACAGGAACCTACGGAGGAAGTCTTTGTGCTAGCTCGACCGGGAGCAGACAGCTTGGAAAGATACTTCGTTCCAGCACAAGGAGGTGCTGATGGGGATCAGAGGGAAGCTGATCAGGATCCAGACCAGAGGTTGCTGAAGTAGATCCGACCGAGGTAGAGGTACAGATGAACAGCATGGGGATCAGGAACTTGAACAGGATCAGAACCTGAACAGGATCAGGTTACTGAGGACAACGATGGTGATCATGTTCCAGAAGAGGAAACCATAGGAGATGTGGTCCACTGAAGGAGGAGTGCTAGGGTTAGTCATCCTAATTCTAGACTTAATGATTTCTATTGTTATGCTGCGTTTCAGGGTGAACAGTACAGACTGCGTTCGTGTCCCTGATGGAGCCCAAGAGGGTCGAGGATGCACTCAAGGACCCAGACTGGGTGCAGGCGATGCAAGAGGAATTGCATCAGTTCGAGAGAAACAAGGTATGGAGACTTGTATCGAGACCTAAGGACAGGAAGGTGATTGGCACCCGATGGGTTTTCAGGAACAAGCGTGATGAGAAGGGAGCTGTTGTTCGAAACAAAGCTCGGTTGGTTGTACAAGGGTACAATCAACAGGAAGGGATCGATTACGACGAGACCTTCGCACCGGTGGCTAGATTGGAGGCCATCAGATTGCTCATTGCATACTCGGTTCAGCACGGATTCAAGCTCCATCAGATGGACGTGAAGACGGCATTCTTGAACGGGAACCTCAAGGAGGAGGTTTATGTACGGCAGACACCAGGGTTTGAAGACCCTGAACGACCAGATCAGGTTTATGTCCTAGACAAGGCGCTTTATGGATTGAAGCAAGCACCTAGAGCATGGTATGAGAGATTATCAGAATTTCTTATAGCTCATGGATATGAGCGAGGTGCCGTGGATAAGACGTTGTTTCTTCTAAGGACGAAGAAGCATCTCTTGGTGGTGCAGGTCTATGTCGACGACATTGTGTTCGGGTCTACCAGTGACGAGTTGGTGAAGAAGTTCACGAACCTGATGGAGAGTGAGTTCGAGATGAGCATGGTCGGGGAGTTGACCTATTTCCTAGGGCTTCAGATTAAGCAAGAGGAGAATGGGACTCAGATACATCAGGAGAGGTACCTGACCGAGGTGATTAAGAAGTATGGTCTTGATCAATCAAAGCCCTCAGCAACTCCTTCATCGACCAGTAGCTCACTGACCAGGGACGAGAACTCGCCAAAGACAGATGCAACACACTACAGAGGAATGATAGGTTCATTGCTTTATTTAACAGCAAGCCGACCTGACATTATGTTTAGCGTTTGTGTCTGTGCCAGGTACCAAGCTGATCCTAGGGAGTCACACGTGAAGGCTGTGAAGAGGATTATGAGGTATCTGAAGGGAACCAAGAACCTAGTTCTGTGGTATCCGAGGTACAAGTCCCTGACGTTGGAAGGATACACGGACGCCGACTATGCTGGTGATAGGGCAGATAGGAAGTCGACGTCTGGCATGGCACAGTACTTTGGGTCCTGCCTAGTCTCATGGGGGTCCAAGAAGCAGAACACTGTAGCCTTATCACCACGGAGGCCGAGTACATTGCTGCGGGGGCTTGTTGCGCACAACTCCTCTGGTTGAGGAACCAGCTAAGTGACTTCAGTATTTTCTTTGATCAAATTCCTATTTATTGTGATAATACAAGTGCTATAAGTGTTGCTAAAAATCCTGTGCATCATAGTAGGATGAAACACATAGAGATTAAACATCACTTTATTAGGGATTGTGTTGAAAAGAATCTTGTGTCTATGGAGACTTGTAGGACTGAAGATCAAGTGGCGGACATTTTCACCAAGGCCCTGAGCAGAGAGACCTTCGAGAGGTTCAGGATCGCGCTTGGCATGATATCTACCTAGTGAGGTATCTCTGACCTTAACTCCGATGATTGACTAGAATAGGGCAGGGTAGTTATGCATGTTAGCTGAGGTATGTGTATGTCATTGATGTCAAAGTGTGATAAATTGATTGCATGCCTTACTTCATCTTTAATTGTGAAATTGTCATGTTGTGCTTGGATTGAATTTTCTTTCTAAAGCCTATGTACCTTCCGGATCTTGAACCTGGATAACCATGAAGGAAGTGTACCAGCCACCTTAGCCAAACACATGAGTGAAACAAATCAAGGTATGTCTTGTATGATTTTTGAGTGATTTGAGTTGTGATGTTTTATAAACCCTTTTGGTTAAGCCGATCCATCACAACGTCCCTTGTGGAGACTATGGTAAGGTACGGGTACAGCATTCACATGTTCAGGTCAGTGATCAGATTCAGGGACTTGAGTATATACTGAGGTATGAGTATCAGTTGTGCCAATGCATGTGAGACACCTATCAGATTAATTGAACTTGGGAACCAGAACCGGAGAGGAGGCGTGTATTTGAAAAAGCACATAGGAAACCGAACGGACAAAGATTTGGTGTGCGAGAGGATTTCGGCATTTATTGTGGGAGGTAGGTTCAGATAACCTTTTATTCAAAAATTGGTTATTGAACTTTATCACAAATTACTTGAGCACTCAACCGAGAAACCCTAGCAACCAAACTCAATCCGAAAATTCAAAATCTCTCAATGGACTCAATGAACAACGCCGTCAACTCCGTAGCAGCTGAGACCGCAGTCAATGACCAGATGGAGAACATGTCTTCTGCTGTCGAAATGGAGGTTCAGATCCCAGAGATCATATCTGAAGAAGAATCTATGTACGCAATGGTCGTGTACCAGCCAGCGGTCGGAGATGCTCAGGAGGTAGTCGATGGACATGTGGTGGAACCTGCTGATGAAGAAATTGAAGAGGCAGCAAGAATCGTTGCAGATCTGGGTAGGGATTTGACCCAGGAAGAATTGGAAAAGGAATTGGACCTTAACGTGAGCACTGGAGGAATGGATGATTCGAATACCGCCATTGACAAAGCTTTGGAGGAGCTTGAGGAGATGGGGAAGATAGCTGCACAACAGAAACAAGCTGGTAGTATTGAAACAATAAGAGTGGAATCCGAGAAGGATGAAACATCAGAGGATACTGATGGGGTTAGGATTATCGAGACACCAGCCCGTGCAAAACGAAGCGCAGCCCAAGGGAACTCTACTGGGAAAAGACTTTTGCCTGCTCGTTCATGTATCGCTAAAAAGAGGAAAGGGAACTTGTACGTGGAATCAGAAGAAGATGAGTCAGTCCCCACCAAGGCAAAGAAGCAAAAACTGATCAGGAAGGAGACTCTAGAGGAAATAGAGTGCTCTAGGTAGTGGTATGAGGATTAGAAGCTTGAGGAGGTATTTGAGCTGCTCAAGGTCCAAGGCTGGGACAAGTTATTTGAGAACGAAGAGATGGTCAGTCCAACAATGGTGTTTGAGTTTTACAGTGACTTGACAAAGGAGGTCAAGGGGAATATCATTTACTTGGACTTCAAAATTGGAGGAGAGGATTTGAGGATATCAAGCTTGGATCTGGCCCACATCCTTGACATTCCCCACAGTGGTTATGGGCAATTTGTCAAAGGACGGTGGCCTACAGATGAGGAAGATCGGTACATTGTCCAGGAGAGGGTCTGTGGGACAGCCGAACCAGGGAGGGTATCCACCAAGCATATGACAGTGAAGACCAAAATCCTACACAAGCTATTTGTGACCAATTTTATGCAGAGAGGTTCAAAGACCAGCCTGGTCCAGCTCGAGGATGTGTTGATTCTGAATAAACTGTTAAGGAAGGAGAAGGTAAACCTCCCAAAGCTGATCATTCATCAAATGGAATACATGAGTACGCACAAGATGGTTGGATATGGAAGGTTCATAAAGAAAATACTCGAGTTCCACCAAGTATATGGGAATCCAGATGATGAGGTCTCCACAGTGAGGAAGTTTGACCCTAGTGTCTTCAAGAAGATGGGATTAATTTTTACTGATGAAGGTTGGGTTCGGGACCCTGCAAAACTGGATGGTGGTTTGTTTGATGAAGCTGATGACACTGAGGTTCAGGAACCTCAAGATGAGGAACCAGTGGGTTTGGACCAGAGGCTTCAAAAGATTGAGGTGGGGATCTCAGAACTGAAGGCAGGACAGGCTAAGATGCACTCTGAGTTTGCAGCCATGAAGGAGGACCTGAGCAGGGCAGTAATGGAAATTGTCAAGGTTGGGAACCTTGTGTCTGGATCGGGTTCCAGAATCGGAATGTGTGAATGCCGTTACCCCATGCCACCTTAGTCTTATCCCTGTCCTTGTTTCCTTACCAGTTTAATCCTTTTTGTTTTGAAAACTATGTTTTATGACCCTTTCTTGCACTCATGACTATTTGCAATTAAGTTTGAAGTTTGTGTTTTGAATTTATTGCATGTGGCTGATTTGACTTATACTATCTATGGTTAATATGTCATTATCTGCCTAACCTTGTTTGATGATGTCAAAAGGGGGAAATGTGTAAGGGGGTATCTATCCAGGGGAATTATGTCAGGTACAGGTACCTGATATTTATTGGAGGTCCGTGCAGGGGCTTACGGGGAATTGTTCCCATATTGATTGCAGTCAGGGTAGAGGAGTGTGCGTATGAGGTAGTAGTATGCATGTTTGCATATTTGTGTTTCTTGTTGCCTGAGTGTTTGTCATCGTCAAAAAGGGGGAAATTGTTGGAAATTGTTGGAACATGTACCCCTGTCGGTTTTGATTGATGACAACACTCTACTAATATCTGAGTTGAGTGCGCAGGTACATGTACCTGACAGATGCAGATGAGGAACAAGAACCTGCGTCGGACGCAGTGGGACTTGAAGTCACAGCAGTCCGACAACAAGTCAAATGTCGGTTGAGGAAAATGTGGGAATAAGTTGAGGCTGACATAACGTGACTTGAAGAGACGTTGAGCTCGTGAGAAGATGACAACCGAGTCAAGGTTGTTGGAGATTTTCATGGGAAGACATGGAGCTGATTTTGAGGAGTGGGGAGTTGATCAAACGGTCAAGAGTAACAACCCTACATATACTCGGATGGAGAGCAGCTCGTGTACGCGCGATTTCCAGAGAGCTTGAGTGCATACAATCAGATCTTACTCACAAGGAACTGAGTTGCTGACTTGCAGAAGGAAGCTCACCGGAAGATAGACGGAGTCAACGATTTGGAATCGGAGGGACTTGTCTATTGAGTTGAGGTTGTTGATCCGGGATCATCGAACCGGGAAACTCTGAGTGATAGTTAGCGTTACTATTGCTGTGTTTCATTGTTGGGTATTACTAATAACGATCCTATCATGGAGGCTCCATTCCCATTGACCTCTGGACAGGCTAGTTTCATTGTTGGATACACTTTTATTGTTCGCGACGATTAATTTGTTAAGGTATCGACATAGCCCAGCCCATTAAATATTCCAGACCATAATGGGCTTTTGACAAGCCTATGAAAAGTCCAAGACCAAACGATGTCCGTTTAGACGAACTTTATTCGATTCTACAGTTGAAAGAAAACACAACAAAAATTTAAAGTATTCTCTGATGAAATGCAGTGTTGCATGTGTAGTTGTGTCTGGCTGGACAGGAGCTGGAAGAGTAACTCACTGTCTCCACTGTAGAAATCAAGCAAGACAAAAACAATGCAAAGCGGCTAGGGTTTCATATAATGCAAAATTAAGTTCATACGTAATACATAACTAGATATATATAGGAAACTAAATGGGCCAATAATGGGCCTAATACATATATTGCTAATATCCCCCCTCAAACTCATGATGCGGTGACCGAAAGCATCGAGAGTTTGCCGACCAAGAAACGGAACCGTGAAGCAGTGTGAGCTTTCGTGAACAAATCTGCAACTTGCATAGCAGAAGTAACAAACGGTAGCGAGATAGTACCATGCTGACAATGGTGTCGAGTAAGATGACAATCAACCTCAATGTGCTTCGTACGCTCATGAAAGACTGAATTTCGAGCAATCTGGATTGCACTAGAATTGTCACAATACATAGGAGTGGGTCTGGAAAGCGTAACCCCCATGTCTCCAAGTAACCAACGTAGCCATACAATCTCAGTAGTAGTGTCAGACATAGCACGATACTCAGCTTCTGTAGAAGAACGAGATACAACCTGTTGCTTTTTACTTCTCCAAGAGATAAGCGAGTCACCAAGAAATACACAAAAACCTGTCACAGACTTTCGGTCTGAAGGATCACCAGCCCAATCAGCATCAGAATAAGCTCGCAATTCGAAGTGGATGGAAACAACAAACTCTGAAACTGTGTCCCCCGAAGATAACGCAGGATGCGAAGCACAGCTGCCCAGTGTACAGTAGTAGGAGCCGAAACAAACTGACTAACAACATGAACAGCATAAGCAATGTCTGGTCTAGTGATGGTAAGATACACCAAACTGCCAACCAAAGTCCGATACAATGTGGGGTTCGTCAAAAGAATGCCATCAGTGGGAGTATACCTGACATTAGTCTCAATAGGAGTGTCTGCAACACGAGTATCAGAAAGACGGGCCTGATCAAGAATATCACCAATGTACTTAGACTGAGAAAGAAGATAACCCCGTGGAGATGAAGCCACCTCTATTCCCAGAAAGTATCGTAAAGGACCTAAGTCTTTCATCTCAAATTCACGAGCTAAGTGGTGCTTCAGTTCTGCAATTCCAGCAATATCATCTCCTGTAATGATCATGTCATCCACATATAAAGAAAGTAAAGTACGACCAGAAGGAGTGCATCTGACAAATAACGCAGAATCATACGGGCTGGTCTGAAATCCAAGGAGGAAACCACAACCGAAAACTTGTCATACCAAGCACGTGATGCTTGCTTCAACCCATACAATGCTTTCTTTAACCTGCAAACTTCCCCCGGTCCATGGGTAACACCTGGTGGAGGAGTCATGTAAACTTCCTCATGAAGATCACCATTAGAAAAGCATTTTTAACATCCAACTGAGAAATAGGCCACTGCCTCACTGAAGCAACTGCAATAAGTGTACGAATAGTAACAATTTTGGAAACTGGTGCAAAAGTCTCCTCATAATCCATACCATACTGCTGAGTAAAACCCTTAGCAACCAAACGAGCCTTGTACCGCTCAATGCTCCCATCTGACTTGGTTTTTATCTTATATACCCAACGTGATCCAATAGCATGCTTACCAGTCGGTAGAGGAACAAGATCCCACGTCTCTGTTTTGGATAGTGCAGAGAGTTCGTCATCATTGCCTGCTGCCAACAAGGGTCAAGAACAGCCTCTTTGTACGAGAGGGCTCAGACAATTTGTGAACAGATGTCAAAAAGG
The DNA here is from genome assembly GCA_006409495.1 of Sedum album. Taxonomy (NCBI): domain Eukaryota; kingdom Viridiplantae; phylum Streptophyta; class Magnoliopsida; order Saxifragales; family Crassulaceae; genus Sedum; species Sedum album. The sequence continues at coordinate 3,408 of QZGG01003553.1, read as the reverse complement.
ACACAAAAGGTGAGGAATATGTCGAATAAACATAATCAGGTAACTGCTTAGACTTACGTTCTCGTCGAGGGTATCGAGTGGAGGGAGGATCCTCAATCAAAGGAGCATCATCTTGGGCAGCAGCAGGAGCAGGAGACAAATCAGTGACATCAGTAACCTGTGGCTGCGCATCTATAACATCAGAAGTGTCAACAACATCTGTGTTCTCAGGTAAATCAACTACATCAGAGTCAAAAGGATCAATACGAGTGAGATCAGACATTTGTGTACTAGGAGTGTCAGACGGAATCAAGAAATAAGGAATGTGCTCAAGGAAGACAACGTGACGAGAGACATAAATTTTCTGACTAACAGGATCGTAACAACGATAACCTTTCTGACCATCACCATAGCCAATAAACACACAAAGAACAGAACGGGCGGTGAGTTTGCTGCGTTCGGCGTGAGGCCTCAAACGAAACATGCAGAACCAAAAACTCTCAAGAAAGAGTAATCAGGAACATGACCATAAAGTTTCTCAAAAGGAGACAAACCTGATGTGATAGAAGACGGAATTCTGTTAATGGTGTAAACAGCAGTAAGGACAGCTTCTCCCCAAAATGAGCTCGGGACAGAAGCAGACAACAGAAGGGAACGTGCTGTCTCAACAATGTGCCTATGTTTTCTTTCAGCAACACCGTTTTGTTCAGGAGTATCTGTGCAAGATGTTTGACGTATAGTACCATCAGAAGCTAGGAGATCAAGAAAACGAGACGAGGTATATTCACCTCCCAAATCACAACGAAAACGTTTGATGACAGCATTGTGTTGAGTCTTAACTAGGGCACGAAACATTTGATAGATGCTAAAAAATTCAGAACGATGTTTCATAAGATAGACCCAACAGTAACGAGTACAATCATCAATGAACGACACATAATATCGGGATCCACCTTTTGTAGAAACAGGTGAAGGGCCCCAGACATCGGAATGGACTAAGTCAAAAGGAGAGACAGAAACTGAAATACTCTTATTGAAAGGTAGTGCAGAAAGTTTAGCTAATCTACATCCACGACAATCTGAAATATCATGTGTTTTTAGCTTTCCTAGTGCCCCCGTAGAAGCTAAGTACTTTAAACGAGGGCCAGAAACATGTCCTAGACGTGAATGCCATAAGTAAAAACTAGACGAAGAAGGACTCAGACGAAAAGAAGACAAATCTATGCTAGATGCTGCAACCTCAGGTACTTTCAACCAATCTAATACGTAAAGTCCCCCCTGCCTACGACCTGTCCCAATCAGCTTCTTTGAATGAGGGTCCTGCACATAACAAAAAGAACGAGAAAATGTGACAAGTAAGTCAGAGTCACACAATTGACCAACAGAAGCAAGGTTTAACTTCAAATTAGGAACATGAAGGACATTCGAAAATGACATGGTAGGGGTGCAAATAGGGCCAACTCCACTGATTGACACAGGAGTGCCATCAGCGGTGATAATAGATTCTGCAGGAATAGGTTTAACAGACACAAAAGAGCTAGAATCGTGTGACATATGACGTGAAGCACCAGAATCAAGAATCCAAAAGGAGAGGGTGTACCTGATGCATTACTAGTGTTCAAACCTGAATGGGAAGCGGACATGGCATGCGACTGCAAGGCAATGAACTTCTGAAACTGCTCTGTAAGTGATGCCAAATCAGGGGTGTGACTTGTTCCAGAATCGACCGGTGAGACAATTGCTGCGGTGGATGGGGTGGCTGAATACTTAGATTGGGTGCTCGACTGAGATTTGTTAACCAACAGAGGACATTGGGCTTTCCAGTGACCCTTCTTTTTGCAGTAGCTACATTCATCTTTGGCAACCCGAGATCCAGACCTTTTATCATCAAACTTCCGAGTTTGTGCTGCAAAGACTGAGGTATCCGAAACTGATTTATCAATACGTGATTTCAACCGTAACTCTTCTGCTAACAATTCATTAACCACAGAATCCACAGATGGCAGCGGATTACGATGGAGAATGGAACCCCGAGTCCCTCAAATTCATCCCGAAGGGCCATCAAAAATTGTACCAAGCGCTGCTCTTCCCTACGAGCGATATAAGGGGCAAATACTCGCAACTCTGGCGACTCTGTCAACGCAAGTTGATCCCACAAATTGGTCATGGCAGAATAAAACTCTTGGATAGTCATCGAGTTCTGATGTAGGGCTCGTATATCAATTTCCAATTGATATTGCTTTGCAAAGTTAGATTGAGTGTACAATCGTTCCAAGTGATCCCAGATCTCTTTAGCCGTATCATACTTTGCTAACTGAACACCAATGGACTGTTGAACCGAGTTGTTGATCCAAGTGATGATCTTCGAATTGTTGACGTCCCAGTTTGACAACATCTCATTGTATTGCGCATGCTTGTCATCGGTTGGTTTCAATTCAGTGCCGGAAACAATACCCCACAGCTTTTTACCCTTCAAAAAATTCTTCATCACATAACACCAATACGAATAATTTTGTCCATTCAATTGGACACTAACAGCCTGTAACGAATCATCATTCCTCCCAGCCATGTCGAACAATCAGATCTCAAAATCCCAAAAAAAAAGATGCGAAAATTTCAACAATCCAAGCGTGAAGAACAAACAAGTCAAACAACTCCAATGTTGCACACGCTTATCAAACAACAAACAAGTCGGTTTTCAATCCCAAACCTTATCACAAATTTCTCAAAACTCATCACCGTACTCGGCTATTTCCCAAACCTCATCAATCAATCATGAATTGAACGGCGTCTGATACCATGTAGAAATCAAGCAAGACAAAAACAATGCAAAGCGGCTAGGCTTTCATATAATGCAAAATTAAGTACATATGTAATACATAACTAGATATATATAGAAAACTAAATGGGCCAATAATGGGCCTAATACATATATTGCTAATATCCACCAGCTAGTCACGTGCCCTTGTTTTGTTGTTTCCATTTGGAATCCCATTGTCACTTATTATTTTACTCTGTTTTTATTTCTTATTTTCCATTTGCTTTACAGCAAATAAATAGGGTTATTATATTAATCATACAAAATTAAGGATAAAGTGAACATAAACAATTAATGGTTGCATGTGAAATGCATAGATCAATTTGATATATTTAATAAGCTGCTAGCAAACAAACACAAAAGGGAATGTTTGGACTTGGGGGTATAATAACATTGTGCTTGCAGTTGCAGGTGGTAATTGGTGCTAGACTGCTAGCTAGTAGAGAAGAGGGAGGGAACGAGCAATTATGTGAGTTCAGATTTTATGAAAAATATACTCAGGATATTTGTTACACTAATGAGATTCAAAGTCAGGTGAATTCAGCAGTAGCTTTCGATAGGGATCAATGAAAGTGAATTGCGGCTGTTTTAGGGGGAGACAAGATTCATAG
>QZGG01003552.1:0-22521 GCA_006409495.1 Sedum album | reverse complement strand
TTTGGAGGCTATAAAAGGGGACAATCCAATTGAGAAAAAGGACCAGATTTTCTACATTCACATACTTCTCAATTCCTTCCACAATCTGAATTTTGCAATCAAGGGAGCATCTCCAAGGTGGTGGCTGCTGGAATCTGAAGAGAAGACTTCATCTCATCATCAGTGACAATTTCTTACTTTAATCTCAGTATTTTGTTGTTTTCATGAAGTATTACATTGTTGTTGCAATCATGAGCTTGATGTGTAACTAAATCGATTTCGGTTTGGGGATTTGATTGTGACTAATGCATGAAGTATTTGATTGTGTTCTATCTTGTTGATTATTCCTTGTATGATATTGTTGGTGAAATCTTGTGTACTTAGCGGTAACTTGATTGTCATCATGCTTACACTCTAATTGCATTATATTAGTATAGCCTAGCGGTGCCTAATTGATGTAAGTAGAGTATTGTTATTGACTTAAACCTAGCGGTGGATAGTTGATCAGAACATGAACGGAATGATAAATGTTTGTCTTTAGCGAGAAAACATTAGATAACATTCTTAGCGGAGTGTAATCTTAAGACAAAGGTAGAATTGCATGATAGTATGAATTGTAGTCATAGTTGAATCCCCGAACTGAGTTTTTATTATATTGTAATCAACCACAAACAATCCAATCTCATAGCTTACATTAGAGAACTTGAATACAACGTGCTTTCTCTTGGGTTCGACCCTTACTTGCTACATACTAACTTGTGAGGAATTAGAAATTTAATTTGAGGCATCCAACGACGTGCCGTCAAATTTGGCGCCGTTGCCGGGGAAGGCATAAGTGTGTTAAGAGTTCTTAGTGTTAGTTCTTTCGTTTTTATTTTCTGTTTAGCTTTTGTTTTGCATTTTACTGCTTGTCAACATGGCATATGCAGGAAATAACAAGGAAATAATGACATACAACCATTAGAAATCCCCCCTACTATAGTGAACCGGAACGTGAACTGAGGCGAAGAAGAAGAGAAGCAATCGCCCGAAGGAACGCATTAATGGAAGCGCGAGCATACTTAAGAGAGCAAGAAGAGATCAATGAGGACAGAGCGCGCGAACAACGTAGACATGAGGCTAGACCGGAGCCCACACTCAAGGAGATGTCTGCACCAGTGATTCGCAATCAACCATGGTGCATTGACCATAATCCGGAAGAAGACAATTTCGAAGTTAAAACAGCGGTAGTCCATCACCTACCAAAGTTTGGTGGATTACCAGGAGAGATGGCCTCTAGACACTTACAAGAGTTCAACGGAATTTGTCAGACTATGCGCCCACATAACGCACCTGAGGAAAGGTTTAAGCTAAAAGTATTTCCATTAAGTTTAACTGACCTTGCAAAAAGTTGGTTTTTGTCTTTACCTTCAGGTAGCATACGAACTTGGGAACAAATGCAGCGTAAGTTCCTTGACAAATATTATCCACCCGCAAAGGCTGCACAACTCAGAAGAGAGCTCCAAACAATTAAACAAGGTCCAAATGAAGCTATATACGAATACCTAGAAAGATTCAACGCACTGGAGCAAAGTTGTAGTCATTTGGGATTGACGGAGAAGCAACTAGTGGAACATTTGCTGGATGGATTCAGACCGATGGAACGATGGATGCTAGATGCTACGGCTGGTGGCACAGTATTGGACTTGACAGCAACTCAAGTAAGAGAATTGATCAATGAAGCTGCAGAGAATGCCAGATTTAGAGAAGAAACGATGAGTAGAGAAGATAATGGCAGATCAAAGGATGTATACAGAGCTGAAACAAGTCACATGGCTAACGAGTTGAAGGAGCTGAAGGAAATGGTGAAAAGGATAGCCATTGGACAAGGACAGACCTCCAAACCTTGTGAGTTTTGCAAAGCAATCAGCCACAAGACCGACGAATGCCCTACATTACTAGAGGATGATCACTTAGAAGTGAATGCAGTAGGAGGCTACCAAAACTTCCAGCAGAGACAAGGACCTCCGAAGTATGGTTTGGCAGCTAATGGATATAGTTGGAGGAATGAAGGAGGTTTCGGAGAGAATCAGAATCAACAAATGCAAAAGCAACAACCATACCGAACACCATTCCACCAAGACAAGTACAACAACAACTCACAGGGGCAGTACCAACAGAAACGTAATTATAATCAGGCCGGTCCTAGCAACTCAGCTCCTAGTAAGCCATTAGAGGAAGTAGTGAAGGAGTTAGCCAATAATCAGCTGAAGACCGATGGTGCAATTGCCGAATTGACAAAGCAAATGTCAGCAATGGCTACCTCAATCAATGAGCTCAAAGAAGACAAGGGCAAGCTTCCATCACAGACTGTACCGAATCCCAAAGGAAACCTCAGTGCTATGACTCTCAGAAACGGTAGACAACTTGTGGATGACACGATCGAAAATGAAGAAGAGCAAATAATGGATGAGGAGGAGCAAGCTGATGAAGAGCAAGCTCCAGAAATTCAGATGAAGGTAAGTCCTAACTCTGAAGTTGAAAATGAAGTTACTGAAATTCCTTTACCCTTTCCTTCGCAGTTAAACAAGGGAAAGAAGAAAGTGGAAGTGGATGCAGAGTTAATGGAACTTTTCAGCAAGGTGGAAATAACCATTCCACTCATAGACGCAGTGAAACAAATACCGAAGTATGCAAAGTTTCCAAGGACTTATGCACAAACCGAAGGAAACCGAGCCATGAGCAAGTGAGCTTAATAAAGAATATCTCAGCAATTCTCCAATGTAAGGTAGCACAAAAATGCAAAGACCCAGGTACATTCAACATTTCATGTATCATTGGTGAAGTTAGAATTGATAATTGCATGCTCGACTTGGGTGCTTCTATAAATGTCTTGTCATATTCTTTATTCCAAGCTTTACATATCGGTCCTTTGAGGCCTACTGACCTAACCATTCAGCTAGCGGATCGATCATGCACTAAACCCGAAGGTATGCTAGTTGATGTGTTAGTGCGTGTGGGAAAGCTTGTGTTTCTTGCAGATTTCTACGTGATGAAGATGGAGGATGAAGGTCCCAAAGATACCTCAAGAGTGCTGCTAGGAAGACCATTCATGGCTACTGCAAAGACTAAAATCGATACATCAACGGGAGACCTTTCTATGGAAGTGGACGGAGAGGTGGTACTTCAACATTTACAAATCAATGCAATATCCACCGGACACCGCCGAAATACATGCTTTGGATATCATTGATGATGCGGTACTTGACTTGGATATGACTAATGGAAAAGATGCATTAGAGCTCATTATTCGGGAAGCGATACACGATGAAGAAGAGTGCAGAAATCTTGTCCTTGACACTAGAGAAGTAGTGCAATTGCTACGAGAAATGTCAATTATTTCTCCAAGGTATGAACCGTGTCTACTTAATTCTGTTAGTGTTACTGATAAAATCTCACCTAGTGTGCAGGATTTTAAGATAGAACTCAAGCCTCTACCAGAACACCTTAAGTATGTCTACTTGGGAGAAAATGAGACGCTGCCCGTCATAATTAGAAAGGAGTTGGACATCAGTCAAGAAGAAAAATTAGTGCAAGTACTTAAGGAAAATAGGGCAGCAATTGGATGGACTTTAGCTGACATCAAAGGAATCAGTCCAACGGTTTGTATGCACCGGATTTTACTTGAGGAAGGAGCAAAACCCGTGAGACAACCTCAGAGGCGTTTGAATCCATTGATGATGGAGGTTGTTCAAAAAGAAGTGCAGAAACTACTGGATGCTGGAGTTATCTACCCGATCTCAGATAGTGAATGGGTAAGTCCTATACACGTGTACCAAAGAAAACGGGAATGACGGTGGAAACAAATGATAAGGGAGAGCTGGTACCGAAGAGAGTTCAGAATGGTGGAGAATGTGTATCGACTACAGGAAGCTAAACGCAGCAACACGCAAGCAAGGATCATTTCCCCCTCCCATTCATCGACCAAATGCTAGATCGGTTAGCTGGTAAGTCTTATTTTTGTTTTCTCGATGGATTTTCAGGTTATAACCAAATACCCATTGCCCCGAGGATCAGGAGAAGACGACATTCACGTGTCCAGTAGGTACATTCGCGTTTCGACGCATGTCTTTTGGTTTATGCAATGCACCGGGTACGTTTCAACGCGTTGTTATGAGTATTTTTTCAGATTTATTGAATGATTGCGTTGAGGTGTTCATGGACGATTTTACCGTTTATGGAAATGCTTTTGATGAGTGCTTGCATAATTTAGAAAAAATTCTTAAGCGTTGCATCGATATGAACTTGGTTTTGAATTATGAAAAATGTCATTTCATGGTCACACATGGTGTTGTGTTAGGGCATATAATTTCTGAAAAAGGTATCCAAGTAGATGGAGCGAAAATTGATTTAATTCGTGGATTACCTTACCCTATTGATGCACGTGGGATCAAGTCTTTTTAGGACATGCAGGTTTTTACCGTCGATTCATTAAGGATTTCTCGAAGATTGCATTGCCACTAACCAATTTGTTGCAAAAAGATGTTCCATTTGTGTTTGATGAAAAATGCAAGGTTGCATTTGAAGAACTAAAAAGGGCACTGGTCAGCGCACCCATTATTCAAGCACCAGATTGGACGCAACATTTTGAAATAATGTGTGACGCGAGTGACTATGCTATTGGAGCGGTGCTTGGACAAAAGAAAGACAAAAAGCCAGTGGTGATACAATATGCCTCGAAGACATTGGATGTTGCACAAAAGAATTATTGCACAACTGAGAAAGAGCTCCTAGCAATTATTTTTGCTCTTGAAAAATTCCGTTCTTATTTACTTGGAGCTAAAGTGGTTATTTTTTCTGATCATGCAGCAATTAGGTACTTGATGTCCAAGAAAGAGTCAAAACCGAGGCTTATAAGGTGGATTTTACTGCTACAAGAGTTTGATGTGGAAATCAAAGACAAAAAGGGAATTGAAAATTCGGTGGCAGATCATTTGAGTAGAATAATCACAGAAGACGATGGCCTGAATATTAGAGAAACTTTTCCCGATGAACATCTCTTTGCGGTACATGCAGAAACACCATGGTATGCTAACTTAGTTAACTACCTGGTGGGAGGTAAGTTCCCTACTTATTTTTCTAATGCACAAAAGATGAAACTTAGGCATGACTCTAGGTATTTTGTTTGGGATGATCCTTATTTGTGGAAAATTGGTGCGGATCAACTTGTTAGAAGATGTGTGCCAGAGAATGAAATTCCATCCATTTTATCTTTTTGTCATGAGCATGCTTGTGGTGGACATTTTGGTCCTAGGAGAACTGCTAGGAAAATTCTCGATAGTGGTTTCTTTTGGCCTAATTTATTTAGAGATGCATATGAGCATTGCAGAAAGTGTGATAGATGCCAACGGGTAGGAAATATTAGTGCTAGAAATGAAATGCCACAGATGACTATAATTGTTGATGAAGTGTTTGATATATGGGGCATTGACTTTATGGGTCCATTTCCAAGTTCATTCGGTTATCAATACATCTTGGTGGCAGTAGACTATGTTTCCAAATGGGTGGAAGCAAAGGCTACTAAAACTGATGATGGAAAAACCGTGGTGAATTTTCTGCGCACTAACATTTTCTGTAGGTATGGAGTACCTAAAGCAGTTATAAGCGATCAAGGAACACACTTCTGTAACAGATCGGTTGCATCAATCTTCAAGAAATATGGAGTTCATCACCGAGTTTCAACGGCATATCACCCTCAGACTAATGGACAAGCAGAGGTTTCTAATCGAGAGATCAAATCGATTCTCGAAAAAATGGTCAAGCCTTCGAGGAAAGACTGGTTTAACAAACTGGACGAAGCATTATGGGCATACAGAACAGCTTATAAGACACCGATTGGTACATCACCGTTTCGACTCGTGTATGGAAAAGCTTGTCACCTTCCAGTTGAAGTGGAACATAAAGCGTATTGGGCAATCAAAAATTGCAACTTTGATTTGGATGGAGCAGGTATGGAGAGAAAGTTACAACTGAATGAGCTAGAGGAATTACGCCTAGAGGCTTATGAGAGCCAATCAGACTACAAGGCGAGAACAAAAATGTACCATGACAAGTACATTTTGAGACGCTCCTTCGAAATCGGTCAGAAGGTGCTCCTGTTCTGCTCTAGACTTAAGCTAATGCCGGGTAAACTCCGTTCAAGATGGGCTGGTCCGTACGTCATCACCAAGATATTTAATCACGGAGCAATAGAGCTAGAAAAACCAGAGAGTGGGGAAAGGTTCAAGGTTAATGGACACAGAATCAAGGCTTATTATGAGAACAAAATTGAGCCACCACAAGAGATAACACTCGAGGAGCCGGTTGCAAATGTTATGCATGTGAAAACAGTGAGGGAACTTAACAATGATGATGATCAGGAGGAGGACCCAGATGAAGATCCCGAAGAGGATCCTGAAGAGGATCCTGAGGAAGATCCCGAAGAAGATCCGGAAGAGGGTCTAGAGGAGGAACCTGAAGAGGAAAAGTTAGAATGGGAATCGATAAACGAAGAGGAATATCCACAAGCGAAGCGTGGAAAGGGTTCCTTCATTCTTTCTATCAAAATTGGTTCGGTGGAACTAGATGACTGCGTTGTAGACTCGGGGTCTACATACAACATATTACCTAAATCAGTTTACGATGAAATGGAAAGAATGCTGCCTCGGTTGTTACCAGTAAGAAAGAAGCTAGTGGTGGCCGATGGAACAATTAAATTAACCACGGGACTGATTAAAGATGTATTCATTTGCATCCACGGATATGCTATTAAGTTGGACTTCTCAGTACTTGACATGGGAGGGTCAGGACAAATACTGCTAGGCGAAGAATTCTTGGATGATACTAAAGCAGTCATGGACTTTGGTAACGAACACTTAATTCTTACTTTACCATACAGTAAATTAACTTTAAATCGCAGGGGTGATTTAATTACAAGCACAGCAATTGGTGAGAAGGAGATATTCAACAAGTCGGAGCCGCAGCCGATCCAGAGATCGCAGTCAGTCTCCTCCGCCGGTTTCAAGAAAGGAAGCCTTCTACAGAAAAGGATTGAACAGAGGAAATAGATATTGGAGCGACACTAGGAAGGGACCGGGATGCAAGAAATGACAAAAACAAGAGGTACAAAGTCGAGCCAACGACTTTAAACAAGTGCACTAGTTGGGAGGTAACCCAATGTCGTATATACTTTGTTTGATTTTTAATAATTTTAGTGTGAGTCTTAGTTTAACAATGTGATAATTGGAAGAGAAAGGTTTTTGGTGAAAATCTGCAGGATATACTCCAAGCGCACGTCTCAGCAATTTCCAAAGCGTACCTAACGGGGTTATTGGAAAAATGGAGACATGTACGCTTGGGAAATCAAGGAGGCTACGCTTGGAATGCTAAAAAAAGGTCAGCGGAGTTTACCCAAGCGTAGGCGTACGCTTGGATTATTCAGAAGCGTACGCTTGGGAAATACCATAAGCCTACGCTTGGGGTGTCAAACGGCACCGTTTAGCTCAGCAACAACACGGAGCATGCAGCTTACCTTTGCTCATTCACACCAAGCTCCGATTCCCCATTTTGAAATCAAAGTGACCGGTTTACCACCATCCCAGCCCTGATTTTGTTCAACAAACCTTGAGACGCTCGGTTGTTCCGTTCATTTGAAGACGCACATCAATTCCGCTCCGATCCGTACGTAATTTGAGGTAATTCGGTTGATTTTCGGATTAAGTTTCACTAAAGCTGTTGAATTCGGATTATTTGCTTGTGGATTGTTTTGTGTGGATTGTTGTTGGTGAAGAGAGGTAGATTTCGGGAAGGGTCAGATTCAGCCGGTCGGATTCAGATCTGGACATCCCAAGCGTACGCTTGAGGAATTAACCAAGCGCACGCTTGAGTATTTCAGAAAATCAAGAAGGGTCCGCTTGGAAAAGTAAAGAAGGGTGCGCTTGGTCTGAGCAGAAAAGAATTAGAAATGGCTCAAAGCAGACTTTGAACCTCCTACCCAAGAAAGGTGCTCCTAGAATTGCAGACACATTTTTAGAGCTGGAACATGTGCAGCCAATGTGGCCGTGTCAAACCTTCCTCGATGATTGTGGACTGAAAGACAGAGTAAAGGGAATGATGAGGAAAAGTGGATGGCCTGAATTCTTAACATTGGTATGTGAGGATGATGTGCACGATTCCAGCCACTTCATTGCATCGCTTGAAGACTTTCATGATGCAGAGGAACCATATATCACATATGCGTTCCGAAGCTTTAAACGCACAACCACTTACAAGGATTTGAGGAAAGCAATGAAGTGGTGCTCTAACGGTCATTACAGAGATGGAGGGTTGGAAATGGAAACCAGCTTATGGAATGCTTTGACTGGGACAACCAAATCATTCCGTCCCAGTGTTAGCAAAGCTTCAGAAATAAAGGATCCAGCTCTGTTCTACTTGAAGTTCATGCTAGCCAGAACCTTGTTCGCCAGAGACAACGGTAAGGACAAGGTAAAACGGTTAGAGCTTGGTGTTTAAGTTTGTTGCAAGAAGGGAAGAAGGTGGATTGGGCAGGATATTTTACGGAACATGTGAAAAACTTATGCACCGATGGAGTGGTGGTATGTGGAGGATGATTACATTGGTCTTGAGGAGGCTACATCCTGAGTACACATCTGAAGGTCGTATCACGAAGGAATGGCGTTTAGCGGCACATCAGGAATTTGAGGCTGGAAAGCTGATCAGGTACAGACAGAATGGAGACATGATCTGGACTTATTTTGCAGATAAAAGTCTTGTACCACCAAGGAGCCCGACCAAGAAGGGACGACCAAGGAAAAACCGAGATGATGGAGCTTCTGGAAGCAGCAGTATGGTTCAGGTGCACAACCAAGGGTGGACCAAACCGAGGAAGGTGGGATGTCTCAGCAAGTGATCAATGACATCTTCCACAACATGAGGTGCTACATGTTTGGAGCACTGAACATCACCCGCTTGCCTGCACCAGCTGGATGGAAGCCAGGAGATGCCATTCCACCGGAGTACATGGGGCCTTATTAGGGAAGTTCCTTTGTCTTCATTTATCACATACACATGAATTAGTTTTATTTTCTGTTGAGTTGTTTGAACCCTCTCTTGCCTTTTGATTTGAGTCAATCCGCGAGGACTCGGCTTAATTCAAAAGTGTGGGGTGGGGGTGCGTCTGTTTCCACATGTTTCATTAGTGTTAATCGAGTCTGTTTAAACTGAGATTGATGACTAGTGTAAGCCATGTTATGTCTGAGATGCATGCTTAATTTATGCTAAATTTTTTCGTGATGCTTGTGATTAAATGATATGTATGCCAAGAGTTGAGATAAAACAGGATGTGGAGCTGATAGAAATGGTTTGAAACCTGGAGATTGGTTGACAGTTTGACTAGAAATGCGTGAGATTGTCGTGAGTGTGGAGGCTGAAGCTCTAGGTTATGGTGAGGAAGCAAATGCTCCACTGAAGGTAAGTTCAGTGGGACGGGAAAACAGACCGTCCTATCTTTAGAGTTAGTAGGTAGGAAGGGATGAGTTACAACTTAACCTGACTTACTCGAACGCTCGATGATAAGAAAGAGCGGGACGAGTTCCATAGCTGCTATCAGGAGGCTGTGACTGGAGCTGTTCGTGTAAAAGAAAAGGGGCAGAAAGACAAAAGTATGAAAAGAACGAAAATATTCAAAGTCATGGTTATCAAGTATATCTCGAGTTTCGTAAAGTCTTCGACAATACAATACAAGAGAATTCAAATCCCCTCAAGTCCAAATTGCATAAGGAAAAGCCGACTTGTTCATAACCTAGATTTCTCACGCATCAGAAGAAGCACTCACGATATCAAACGCATAACGACATCAAGCTGGAAGACTAAGCAATGGGAATTAAAACCTATCTCCAAGACATCTATGAACACTCATCACAACTCTGAGGTAACATGTATCATTTGGTTATTAGTTGATTGAATTATTTTGGCAGTTTTGAGTACGTGTTTAAGACATGACATTGGTAAGCATTAGAACTGAGTAGGAGATGAAAATTGAAATGGTAATTGTGCGCTAGTCTAACTTTATTGTTCGGGGACGAACAAGAACTAAGTGTGGGGTGGTTTGATAACGCATATTTATACGAGTTTAAAAGCCATCTAAACCCACCATTTTATGTTTCTTCTCTGTATCAAATGCATCACTTTTGGTATTATTTGATTTTCAGGAAAGAATTCATAAAAGTGCACAAAAAGCCCTAAAAGTAGCCGTTGGAATCCAAGCCTACGTCCCTGGAATTTTCCAGGCGCACGTCTAAGGATTTATCATAAAAGGAAGAGACGTGCGCTTGGGAAAAGGAAGGAGCGTCCGCTTGGAGTACCAAAAATTGGTCCGAGAGGTTTCCCCAAGCGTACGCCTACGCTTGGGTGAATGGAAGGCGTACGCTTGGGAAAAGGAAGAAGCGTACGCTTGGATGGCCCCGAGGCTGAATTTATGAACTTCGAAGATCGTAACGTTTTTGGCCAATTTTAGCCAAAACGATACAGAATTCTAGGGCACGAAATCCTGAGGTTTGGAGGCTATAAAAAGGGGACAATCCAATTTTTGTTGTTTTCATGAAGTATTACATTGTTGTTTGCAATCATGAGCTTGATGTGTAACTAAATCGATTTCGGTTTGGGGATTTGATTGTGACTAATGCATGAAGTATTTGATTGTGTTCTATCTTGTTGATTATTCCTTGTATGATATTGTTGGTGAAATCTTGTGTACTTAGCGGTAACTTGATTGTCATCATGCTTACACTCAAATTGCATTATATTAGTATAGCCTAGCGGTGCCTAATCGATGTAAGTAGAGTATTGTTATTGACTTAAACCTAGCGGTGGATAGTTGATCAGAACATGAACGGAATGATAAATGTTTGTCTTTAGCGAGAAAACATTAGATAACATTCTTAGCGGAGTGTAATCTTAAGTACAAAGGTAGAATTGCATGATAGTATGAATTGTAGTCATAGTTGAATCCCCGAACTGAGTTTTTTATTATATTGAAATCAACCACAAACAATCCAATCTCATTAGCTTACATTAGAGAACTTGAATACAACGTGCTTTCTCTTGGGTTCGACCCTTACTTGCTACATACTAACTTGTGAGGAATTAGAAATTTAATTTGAGGCATCCAACGACGTGCCGTCACACCACAACCTATAACCTTTCCTCGAAAAACCATGGTATATTGGTGACATGTGTGCTGGTAGCATAACTTATCTAGCCAGCACGCATACGTCTCCCACCCGATGTGGGACGGGGTGTTACATACACCCCCACTAACAGAACTCCAACGTCCTCGTTGGGCACAACCTAGCGAGACTCTCAGGACCCTCCCCTCCTTTTGATGACCTATGTCATCTACTGTGGAGAGTCGGCTCTGATACCATCTAAATGTAACACTCCAAATCTGAAATATAAAGAAATGGGTGTCACATCGGCCGCAAGTCTACTAATATTCATATATGATGTGCAAGGCCTCAATCTTTGAAAATTCTTTTTAACGATAATACTAAAATTAAGTAAAATAGCAAATCAAAATGCTTACTCGAGTTATGAATCAAAATCAGTTTACATTTTAGTTACTAGTGCGTCTCTCATCCCAAGTATCCCAGAGTAAGGCTAGTCTTCTATATCTGTAAGTAAAGTATGGAAATAGGTGAGTTCCACGGCTCAATAAGTAATATACGCCCATACTAGTTGAATATACAAATAAAAAGAAGAAATGTCTAGTAGTGCGAATTTTAACGGATCATCAATCAAAACTATGAATATCTATAAGTGAAGGATCGGAAGGCTCAAACTGGTTTCTGGATCTTGCAATCTGGAATGACTCAACAATCTCAACATACAAGCATGCGGTCCCGGGACACTACCGTCATACTGGACGAGTTTACCCTTCCTGCAGAGCAACCGGACGAGTTTACCCTCTCCGTAGAGCAACCGGACGAGTTTACCCTCTCCGTAGAGCAACTGAACGAGTTTACCCTCCTTGTAGAGCAACTGGACGAGTTTATCCTCCCCGTAGAGCAACTTGAACGGTAGCAGATTGAGAGCATCTAAAACCAAGTCACTAGAATACAATTGGTACGATTTCAGTAATAACTAGCCTGACTGGATACTCACATTCATGATACAAGGAACGGAGTGCAATTTCAACAAGAAAAATATACAAGCTCGAATATCGAAAATGATGCTAGACAAGAATAACCAGAACGGACATATATCACTTACCTCGAGGTCCATCATACTCAAACAAGCACAAATAGCAATTATGAACCACCTACATCCATCTGAAAAATCAAATACTATATGTACAATTCTTCTTAATCAAGCAATCACAACAAGAAGCACACATTTTCATAAAAATATAACATGTCAATTTTTCTGCACTTTCATGTCATATACTCAAACTTTGAAATACCATATCTTTCTACTTAAAATGAACTAGTACATGATTTATATCATTCTGAAAAGCTTATTCCGCATAGAATATGATAACACTTTACAAATGTCAATTTGAACATCAAAGTCATTAGTTACAAGATCTTAAACTTAGCTGCAGTATTTAACCTAAAACAATAACAGAATTTGGCAGATTCTGTCGCTACACTTTCAATTAAGTATAAAATATTTTAGAATGAATCAAATCAATATTTTTATATCACAGTAAAGTTCTCTTCGTATAGTACATATTACCATTTCGAATCACACAAGTTGGACCATCTACACTCATGTTACGTTAGGTTGAAATCTAGTAAATATGTTGGCCTAATCTCAGATTTTCTGCAGATTTCAGGATGATATGACTACTTCAAAATTCAATATCTTAATATCCAAGATGAACCTTACAGCGAGATAGGGTTCGTTATAAAGCTTATCACATCTAGAATATCACAAAATTTAGAGTTACTCAATTTGAATATCAAGAACAGAAGTTACATTGCTTTCAAAATCAACCGACGAATCTGACTTTTCATCCATCATAAACACAAGATAAACATTCGAACAACATACCTTAACAATTTTGAATTTTCTCAATCACTTGAACATGCTTCTCTCCCTCATCAAAATCATTTTCATATTATCATCATTTTTCTTTAACAATGTATATATGAAAAGAGAATATAAACAACTAAATTAAACTTCCAAACCTTTCATTACATATTCCAATTAAATGGATCCTTATCCTTTTAAGCTTATTTTATTATTTTCTTTATTAGCTGGTTTTTATTTCACTTTCAAATTTGGGTTATTACATATGTAATACCTCGTCCCACATCGGGTGGGAGACGTGTGTGTGCTGGCTAGATAAGCTATGCTACCAGCACACATGTCACCAATATACCATGGTTTTTCGAGGAAAGGTTCTAGGTTGTGGTGACCTAGGAGATTTTGGTGGCGTGTGAGGTGGGACAACTAGGTTTATAACGGTCCGAATCGGGTGCTCCGGTCGGAATGTTATAGATGGTATCAGAGCCGACTCTCCACAGTATATGACATAGGTCATCTAAAGGAGGGGAGGGTCCTGAGAGTCTGGCTAGGTTGTGCCCAACGAGGACGTTGGGGTTCTGTTAGTGGGGGTGTATGTAACACCCCGATCTACCATGGTTTTTCGAGGAAAGGTTCTAGATTGTGGTGACCTAGGAGATTTTGGTGGCGTGTGGGTCGTTACAGTTCATCATCAACTCAAAAATCCCATCTTGCATTTTTCTAACCACCTTATATGAATTCGATAACTGTTCCGCATTTTGAATTTAATTGTGAAACGCGTGCGTTAAATATGTAAACAGCTTCTTCTAATGCATCACAGAAACTAGCTGGCCAAGTAGATCGAAGAAACTAAGATGTGTACTCCTGAACTAAAACTGTGGTATCGTGATAGGGTCCATTTGAGTAATGTTGATGAGATTTTGCTCCTTTAATATTTCAGTATCATACTTGGACTTGACTTGGACTTGGACTTGGACCTTGGACCTATCATCGGGATACAGATCTAGTGCAAACATAGTTTAAATACAACGATTTGAATGTCGTTTTATTATTAAATTATGTCGTGTTGTCTAAACCCTATTCACTTGTTGTGTAAAGTATTGTTCCCAACATGTATCCTATTCCATAACATTGCATCATTCCATGAATGATTCTAAACAGCTATAGACGTAAAGATGAATAGTGGATATAACGAACAACGCTAGTTTAGGAATATGGTCTGCATTTGTGTCAGTGGCATTGTTGTAATTAGTGAGTCTTTTATGGCTTTAATATGAAGGGATTTAACACAGGCGCTCACTATAGACTTTGAATTTTAGGGTTTTCCAAAATTGGGGGTTTTAGGGTTTGTTCGACAGAAGCGAGAGCTATTCAAGTCAAATTGGGGGTTTTAGGGTTTGTTCGGCGCAGGTGGAGTGAAATTTTTTCCAAGCGCTGAAGCAGATTATCTTTCTTCTGAAGTTCCGAATCACTGCGCCGCTCAATTGTTCAAATTAGAGGTCAGTAAATTCAATTGTTGCATTTTTCGTTTGATTCTCTTCAAGTTGCCTATTTGAACTGATGATTGCTGGAGCTTCCTTCAGATGGTAAGTGCGTGAATTGCTTGATATCTTCAATATAAAATGTAGTTTGATAAATTGCAATACATGAAAATTGAGTTCAAGTCAACATTTTTGTTTCTCTTTATTGCTTGATTCTGAGTCCATTTTATATAACAAATATGTCTCTTCCATTGATATAGAAACTTTTAGTTGACATTACGATTGTATTGACTTCTAAGATTGATGCTTTATTGCACTTCGTAGTTGAAGTTAGAATGTGTTTTCCTTCTAATGCTCGTTTAATGTTAACTGCTTACATCTACGCCGTTAATATAGTGTCAAGAGAGGAAGTAAATACTTATTATGTTAATTATTGTGCACAATTTACGTAGAGGTGTCATTGAAATTGGAAATGATTAAATTGAAAATCTCTATCTGCCTGAGTGGTCTCATCAATGGAAAAATTCCTTGGACACTAAATTAAAACTTGCAGATGCATTTGATTTGCTATAGACCTGTTTTCATATCATAGTGTCTCTTAAGCATTGCAGGGTGCATGACTGAGAAGATTGAATACCTTTGCTTCTTTGGTTTCACCCCAAAGATGAAAGATTGGAGTGGGACGCGGTTTCTACTTTCTGAGTGTGTTAGCTGTGGCTGATTAGCACGGCTATTCTTAGTGTCGGAAATTTTGTAATCTTCATCCAACTTGGCCAGAGTTTTCTCTATCTCGAGTTGGACTCTTGTTGCGTGATCAATGGCAGACTGCAACTCATCGTCAACCTTATTGTTCTCTTGCTTCATGTTCAGTATCTCCCCTTGAAACTTGGCTGCTTGGTAACTAGTGAACATGGCTTCTTCTATTACTCCGCATGCTGCCACTAGAGCTGCTGATATTTCATCTTGAATGTTGCACAAGGATGCGAACCTGGTTTGTAGTTCTTCTTTAAGGAGAACACTTTGCTCCAGCCATACTGATATTTCTGTGTTTATCTCACTCAGATGCTTATAAATTGGAAGGACATCTGATTTCAAGTTGCGGTGTTTTGAAGAACTTCCATCCTGCTTCTTGGTCTTTTTTTCTTCGATTTTGGCCAATTCAGCCTGCAAATCTTCAACTTCCGTCTGAAATTTCTGTATCTGGTGGAAAGCAGAACTGAATCTCAACCAGAAATTAAGGTTCTCTTCTAGTAATTCGTCGATATTGGACCTGAACTTCTCCTCAATGGGTGAAAGGGAAAGATTCTTACTACTCAAAATCTCCTTGAGGACTCTGTCATTATCTGCATTGTCTTGTTCTTCTTGTACACCATTGGCCGAGGAATTCTGCAAGTTTTCTGCTGATGTGGATTCTTCTGTTTCTTCTTTATGCTCAGATGTTTTACCGTCTGCTAAATCAAAGTTTGGCTGCTCCTCCAAATCTTTATGGTCTTTCAAGAAGCTGAGTTTCTGGCGCAAAGATTGAATCTCCTCATCCTTTTTTGAAACAGCACTTCTGAGCTCCCGGATTTGTGTTACAAATTCCAAAAGCGTATTGTTGTTCTTCTTTTCTACCTCAGTGAGCTTCTTTTTCAGATCCTTATAGTTGCGAAGAGTGTTTGTATACTCCTTCAGAATGACCTTTTCTTTGTCATGTAATCCATTCAGGAATAGTTCATGCCAGTTCACCTCATCATCATCAGTTGCTTCTTTCATTTGCAAAGATGTATCGCCGTTGTTCACTGCTGCTTCCGAAGGTATTTCTACCACGTCTGTCTCCATTGGTTTTGGACTCTGTGTTACATGAGTCTGAGGTGCTTCCACCTGTTTGTTAGCTTCTAGAACTGGAACTTGTGTGTCTGCTTCTTTATGTGCTTCGATAGCTTCATCAGATGGCTCCTTTGGCTTTTTTGTTTGGCCTTCGGTAGCTGTTTCGATATATGAAGAATGCACTTGAGCCTCTTCAAAAAGAGAGGAATTCTCATTGTCACCTGCCTTGAACAAATCCTCGCCCTGCTGGATAAGATCCATTTCTGGCTTCAATGCGGCTAAAAATTCACTACTCTCTTCGAATGGATTATAATGGTTATTACTGTTTTCCTCTGAAGCAAGAACCTGCAGTGACTTTTCCTCCATGTCATGCAACTTCTTAGTTAAACTTGTTGTGCCATCAATCAAAGCGGCTTTATCAGCTTCCAAGCTCAGGACTTGTTTCTGAAGCTCATCCGCTTCTGATCTCAACCTTTTCACATGAGCACTTTGCGAAGAAAAATCAGTTTCTAAACTGATTACTTTTTGCACTAGCTCATCGATCTTTTCTGCCATATCCGTCATTGACAGTGATCCATTAAACCCCTCACTTTTCAGCTGATGCTGCGTCTCTACTTTAGACTGATCACTACCTAAAACTTCTGAATTTAGCGTGTCAAGTAGACCAGATGGGTGTTGCTGACTACAGTTATCAGGATGCATTTCATTGTTGAGATTCTCCAATTTACCGCGAGCATCAGCAATTTTCTGGCTTTCAGAGTTTGCATCCACTGCTGACTGCTCTTGTTTCTCTTCCAGGCTAATTAATGTGTCCTGGCATGTTTTTAAAGCAGTTGAAGCCATCAATATCCTCGCCTCATCGTCTTCAATCATTGAACCTACATTGAACTCATCCTGCAGGCTGCCGATCCTTTCCTGCATTTCTGATATTTCCCTGTCAATATCCCAATACCTACCCAACTTATTTTCGTAAGAACTCTTAACGAACTCTTTCTCAGTTTGCAGTGTCAGAATCTGCTTCTGAAGTTTGTCGATCTCAGATACGGCTTGGCCTTCTGTCAAGCCAGATGTGGCAGGAATTTTCCTAAACTTCTGTGAAGCCTTATTAGACTGCAATTTCTTTGTGGCAGTTGTCAAGAGGTTTTTTAAGTTTTTCTTAGGAGGTGCTGGAACCTTGGGAATACTTGACTTAGAATCATCTATTTGTTTCCCATTGGATCTAAAGTGAGGCACAGATCCATCATACTCGTCCTCTTCCATCGAAAACTGAACTTGTTCGGGAAACACTGAGGCTATCGTGGTATTAGCATTTTGCAGATCTGTTGAAATTTTCTCATACCTCTCCGCCAAAGCTCTGTATGCTCTATATGTTTCTTCAACAAAGTTGATCAGTTCCGGCCTCTTCTTGTAATACATCTCTGCTCTTTTGGCAAATGAGTCTCCATCTTCCTGTAGAAGATGCAGCACATTCTGCACCTTCTCCTCCATATCTGCGTCAGTTGAGGTACCAAAGAAATGAAAACAAGGAAAAGTATACACCTTCCAAGCAGTAATACAGGTGCATGATCCGTTTTGCACTTACCTTGGAGATTTTGTTCCAGCCATTTGGATTGCTTGGTTCTGATGTGGCTTGCCCACCACCATGAATACGCATTGCTCGCAGCTCTCTGCAACATTTTTCTTCCCTCGAGAATAATTTCCTTCAACAAGTCATCTATGATCCATGGAAAGAGGAGGACATGGAGAAGGATACAAAGACATGGATGGCACTAATGGAAGGAAGAAAAATAGTAGAAAAAGTTGAAAAGAAAAAAGGTTGAATTAAAAATGAGTTGGACAGTAATATCCCTGGATGCAGTTTAGCAGAATTGAATGGGAGCCCCATAAAGCAGCACGACGCCTAAAAATGGATTTCTTTATGTGCACCGGGGTAGAGTAAAGCTCGGCCAAAGCATATTTTGTTCACTATTATTGAGAATAGCAACAATGTTGGCCATTATATCGCACATTTTATGGAATCAACATAGTTCGAGCAGAAGGGGTGGTGGCCTGATAGTCTTGGTCTAACAACCAACCTGGACGCGCTCTTTGCCCCCTCCACCCATGCGTGAATTGTACCCGCTATCGGGAAAAAAAACTTCATAGTTTGACTGATGGAGTTTTCGAGTTTCTGATTTTATTATTTAAGGCGGACAACGACCTAGTTCTGTTCTTTAGCTGAAGCATCAAAACATACATGCTTTTTTCACTGCTGATTGGTCAATCTTTGGAGATGGAAAGCTCATCAGATTTCAGGCCAGCTGAGAGGTAGCTACTTGTGTGTGCCTAAGTGTCGCTTAACAATATTTGTATGAGATTGCGGCTTCAAATATTTTGCAACAGCAACACCCTTACTACTTTGAATGACGCTGGAGCCTTCATTATATGTTCTTTAACTACAATGGTTTTCATCAAAATGTTGTTAAGTTAATTTTCTCATGTTAGCCCTTACTCTAATATAGTCCCATCTTCGTCTTTGTTTGCATTCAGGGTATCTCCTAGCAGGCTAGCACTCCATTTTTATTTCAGGGAGCCTAATGTTCATGATCACATATGCATCTTCTTTTGCCGTTCTCTTCAGCTTGGTAATGTACATTTCTGTGAAGAATAAAAGTATAACCTTGAATGGCACACAATGGTGCTGCTTACAGTGAGTAATCATCTTTTCATCTGGAGTGTCTTCTCAGAGTGGAGATTAACTTCATTTATTCACAACTTTCTAAATGGTATACATAAACGATTTTCACTTGCAGGTTCCTTGTACGTTTGCGCCACTACTGTGTTTGTTTATCTTGGAATCCTTCTCGTGGCAGCAACCATTGTCACCGGCCTGCATGCTGGTATATGTTTATGAGTTTAATGATCCATCATTGCGCAAGTGTCCAAATTCATTTACACTTTCTAGTTCCCATTTATTTCAAGGATATGTTATAGTTTTAGTTTCCTTGGCGTGTTAAATTCCAACTCGGCTGACTCAGAAAATACTTATTTCTTGTAGAAAAACAGACAAAACTTGAACTTTGAAGAGCACAATAATTGCTCTGGCTGGTCGATCGTCATAACTAGAGAAGTACGTATGAGACAGGTTTAGGTGTCGCATCCTGAATGATGCATTGATAGGACGGACTTGTCGTCTGTGATTGATCAAAAACAAAGAATTCCTCCAAACAAAGCAAATCAAATACTGACTCTCTTGCTGATATCGACAACAAATATACACATGCAAAAAAAAGGGTAAGATAAGCTGTTGTTTGTCTTTGGCTGTACAAAGGTAACCCAACACAAACCATTTACTTTTTCTGTCTTAATTGTTGTCCCGCTGCACTCCTAGCAACTTCACAATATTATACTTCCTCGTTCATATTTGTTTCATGATCATGGCTTCCACCTGCTGCAGGCTGGTTATAACCTTCCCGCCGCGTAATGATGCCATCAGCTGTGATAGACTCATCAAAGGCAATTTCAGTGGCATCTCAATATGTGGGAGAAATTCAAAGTTGCAGCCTACTGCTAGTTTGTGAGTCATTTTCATAATTCCAAATTTCCTAAGTTATGTAGCAGAGTACTGATCAATAATCCTGATGTTTGGATTTTGCGTTAATTATTTTGGTTCTAAAGAAAGATCAGCAGCAGGAAGGAATCCAACTTAGAGAAACAGGACGATGAACATGATGGTAAAAAAAGACACAAGCTACCAACTTGGTAAGTCCACCACTCCTTTCATCCGATTGGTTCCGTCAGTGTATGAGGTTATATTTTAACACAGCTGCATTTTTGCAGGAAAAAATGGGTTGTGGGAATTTCATTGTCAGTCATTCTTCCCTCGTACAGACATAAACTTGGGCCATTTGGAATTCTCAAAAGTATATACTCAAAAAAAAATTCAATCTTGTGCATATTTGATCGCTGAGTGAATAAGAAATGTACTTTTACTCATTTACTGTTCTTGATTTATTTTGGACAGATAGAGTGAATGAGGTGATAGAGACAACTGAAACAGTAAGTGAAGTGGTAGAGGACGTAGCGGAGGGTGTCAAGAATTTGGCTGAGGAGTTGGAGAAGAGACTTCCAGACAAAAGAACTGATGGAACAATAAAAGAAGCTCTTGATCTTGTGGAGAAACTCGCAGAAGAAACCATAAAAACCACAGATTTAGCCCAAGAGCTAATTGACAAGGTATAATATTATTTGAAACATGTCTCTCATGAAAAATGGTAATGTCAATAACATTGAGCAGGTGGAGGAGGCAGAGGAAATGCTGGAGGATGTTCTACCAATAGCCGAAGCAAGAAAACAGACACAGAAGGATGTGTCCCGAGACAAGCATTGATGAACATATTAGTCGCACTTACGACTTTTACACGGAACAAGAAACCGAGCTTTACCGGAGAAGTAGATTAGAACAACGTTCCAATTTTAGTGAAGAAATTCCGAAAAGAAAACTAGCTTATGTGAAGAAGCTAACGAACACGATTTGAATATTCTATGTTTTTTGAAGTAGTTGTAACATGTTTCATTTCATTTTCTTTAAAATGTGGGCAAGGAACGGACAATAATCATTTTCAAGTCAATTATATTATTCACTTTTATCCTACTCCGCAGAACTCCACCTCCACCAGAAATCGAACTCGAATTAGCTTCACTGGTGATACTTTTGGCTTCTGCTTAACCCTTAATGGTTTGTTCATTTCATTTAACATTTTCATTGGAAAAGAATAAATTAAATGCAAAATTTAATTATTTATGAAGTCATTGCAAAAGTAAGAGCAAAGCCCAAGACAGCAAGGCCCGATCAAAACATCAGGACTTAGTGTCGAAACAGAGTTTGTTGGAGGAAGATCGCAGTTCAGTACCATCGGCTAATGTTTCAGTTTTGGTCGGAAATTGGGTTGGATCAGCCGAGTCATCAGGCAAGTCTTTAGTCAAAAACAATACATCAGGACAAGCTCTTAGATACGTTCTATGCTCTGGTGATTAGATGCATCACGTCCGCAAGGGCATTTAGGTAATTTTGTCATTATCCGACATCCATTTACTCTCCAAGAAACAAAGGTTACCCGCCTTGTTCGATCCTAAATATACTCACTGCTTTTTCAACAACTATCTCAAAAATATTCAAACAAAGAAATGTTCTAAAATGATCCCCTTGATTCATTCATCTTCTTAGCTTTTCTCCGTCTCTCAGATTTTATTCATGTTCTTCCGATTTGCTAGGATTTTCGGCAATTCGATGAGTTTCTTTTTCTGAGCTTTTTGCACATTTTTCTTTGAAGGGATTCCAAACACAGGTATGAATGAATCCAATAGCTTTTGTATTGATGTCTAGAAAGTGTTTAGGCATTTTACAACTTTTCGACGTCCATAATTTGTTACTTTCTGATGTATAGAATTTTTATAAGGTTCTCGATGATGCAGAACATGACCTAACGGATTGTAATGTATAGTTATTTTCTTTGATTTTTTTTGTAGGGAGGAGGAACTTGAGCATCAGAGATGCAGAAGCAAATGAGCCGGCCTGATCAGGTATTGGAGATGAGGTTGAGTTCAGGCATGGAAGAAGCAGAACAAGACATTTTCGAGGAGGTGGCTAGCCTATCTGATTTTGAGGTAGAACACGAGGTCACACAGCAAGGGTTTTTGGACTCGAGGAATGAGCTGATTAATAAGGAGAAGATGATCGAGTCTTTAAAAATAGAACTTGTTAAAGCTAAGGAATTTCAGCTCAAACTGGCGGAAAAAGACATTGCGATGATTGAAATGAGGAAGGGGCTGGCAGCAAGCAAAACGAGGGTGGATGAGCTTGAGGCTGAGTTAGAGAAAAATGAGTCTGAAGTGAAGTTACTTGAGTCTTTATTTTCGCAAACGAAACATCTTGAGCAGACTAAGATGTGTTTAGAAGAATCCAGGCTTGAAATCGACTTTCTTAACAGCAATGGAGAATCTAAGACCAAGGCTTTACCGCCAATTTTGGATGGCAGCAAGGCTTTTGATGGTTTGAAAAGTGAGGTTGAGGTTTTGAAGAAGGATCTTGCGAAGGCTGTTGAAAGTGAAAGGCAGGCTTTGTCGAGTGCTGACAGTTTGGCACATGAGGTGAGTTTGTTGAAAAATGAGCTCAAGTTAGCGACCGAGGCAGAGGAGAAGAGCAGTCGCGCTATGGATGATTTAGCGT
>QZGG01003551.1:0-22485 GCA_006409495.1 Sedum album | reverse complement strand
GAATTGAACCGCGAACAATTTGAGTTCTCTACTTGTTTTGAAGGAATCGTGAACCGGTTTAATAATTGTATAGCATAAAATTGAACCGATTGGTGAACACTGACTAAACACTAGAGCAGAAGTAACACTATCTGTTTGGGAAGGTTTTTGAGGGGCTAAGAGTGAAAGGAGTTGACGGAGAGAAGGTTGGAGTTGCGAAAGCCGAACCATAAGGAGTCTGATGACTTGAGAATGGGATGGGTGAGATGCGTTTCTGGACGGGAAGGCCACCAAGAATTCCTTTGTTGAATTCAGAAGTGGGTTGTTTTGTGGCATCATCAGCGTAGAGAACGTCTTCTAGCCTGGCGGTTATATTGAATGCTAAACATTCGAGTATTCTCGAGTAGCTCTCTAGGATGGACTGGCCTACGTCCTGTAATAAATGACAACTAGGTGAGATTCGGTGTAGTACATTTGGGACAGCTCAAAATGATAAAACAACTGCCATTCGTCGAAGATAAGGCAGACGAGGATATTATCGGCTGACAGACGTAACGTAACAAACCCCACAAATAACTATCAACATGTTTCAGGTCCACTGGTAGCATACTATAGAAAAAGATGCTTTGAATACCACAGAGTGTCGTGAAAAGTACCTTGTTGAATTGAATCTTATTCATATCAAGTGATGTTTGCGGGATGGCAGGGAAGCGAAGCCTGAGGCTTCCAAGAAGGGTTTCTGCTCTTTGAACTAAAACTTTCTTCTTTTCAAAATTAGAGTGACCCTTGACTTTTCCGCGCCAAGGAGATCGCTTGGATTTTGTGTGCTTTGTATGCCTGTGTTTGATCTTCTGCTTCCACACATGAATAGCTGCTTCAATTCTGTTTGCAATTTCAAGTGTCTTGTGCTCAGATTTTAAATCTAGGAAATCAAGCAAGTACTCCGGCGAGAACTTCTCAGCGTTGATGTAACTGTAGATGATATCTCCTAGACAATCTCTACCGCTCTGCAAAGAAAAACAGAGTCCTGATTGTCATACGGACACGAATACGTTCTCTCAGTTGAACAACAAAAAATCATGATTGACTAAAACTAAGATAAATAAGTACCTTTGGCAATGTATCCAAGTAAGCCTCGGGAATGTCCATTTCAGCAAGAACGCTATTGTTTATCGACATGGCAGCTTTAAGTATCTGATTAGCGCAATCTCTGCACTGCACTAATTTATTTCTCGTGCTCTCAGACAACCCTTTAGAAGGTACCTTCGGGCAAGGAAGCCACCATTTCTCTTCTTGTCTAACAAGAGGCCTCTCGTCAGATTTCATTGGTGTGAACGCATTACATCCACTCTCATCAGCCATGGCTATTCCACGATCGACATACCAGAATTCAGTATTGGTAAACCCATCAAGCATAGCAAGCAACATAGCATCGAGTTTCTTCAGTGCTGGAAGATTAGCATAAAGATCAGATCTTGGACGAGTCGCCATGACCTCATACGTCCCACCACCAGGAAACTGCTGAACTGAAGGAATGAGCTCCACTATCGAATCACTCACACACAACAACATCTCCATCTCCCTACACCACATAACCTTCCTTGGCTGCGCCAAGGGCTCCAGCCGCCACAACTCACCAAACACAGTCGCTGCAAATTCATCAAAAACAAGTACACTCAGCCACAACAACCAAAACAATATCCGAAACAAGAATTACATTCTAAAACGATCTAACTAACCCGAAAGATTAGTGATGGCGTTGGATATTGCCAACGCTGTACAAACCCCTTTACCACCACCAGACATATCTTCCCCAAGTAAAAGCTTGGCAAATCTCTCCTTCATCATCTCCATTTCTGCAAACATCAAACAGCAATTCTCAACACACATTCAACATACAAACTCAAACATCTATATATCCGCTAAGTTTCTAACAAAACTTCGGACAGTCACTCTCACTCTAGCTAAGCCAAATTCCGACACACAGTTCACACCTCAACCTCACCGACCCCATAATTTCCATCACTAAATCTAGCAGCAATAAGTGCACTGATAGCTAAATCACCAACTTGCATCAACCTTGCACTACCAAATTTGGGAGTAGTTTAATCCTACATTTCTCATCTAATTAATCATCATTAAAACTCCTAATCCAACCACAGACAAGATTTATAAAAGCCCTAAAAATCTCAATAAAGTAAAAATTAAATAAAACCAAACCTCAAATTAGGGTTTCAACAAAACTCAACTCACCAGAGACAACATCATCACACTGCCGCTTCTCCACCACATCATCAACACCCCAACTCACAACCACATCCTTTCCACCAACCACCGGCATCATCACCACCGTCGGAGGCGGCGGTCGGAACCCCACCAAACCCTTAACCATAACCCTCGGAGACGACGTCATTGAACTCGACGCGCACGCGCCATCTTCTCTATCAAACTGTCGACGATAAGAGAAGCTACTACAGCTCTCAGATTCACTCACATCAGCACTGACACTATAACTCCCGCATCTCTCCGAACACTCCGACGACCCTTCATCAACACTCCCACCCATAATCACTTTCTTCAAAAACTAACACCGACCCAGATCAGAAGAACATCGCAGATCTACCGAATGATGAGTGGAATGAAGTTTGGAGATGAGGAGAGTGAGTTTCAGTAAGGCTCTGTTTTTTTAAAAGCGTGAAGAATAGATTGGTGTATGATTGCTTGTTTGGCGATAAAGCGTTACTCTATGGTTTGTAGCAGTAGCACTAAAGCGGCATTAAAGCAGAATTCACTCCCGTCTTTGTCCCTCCATTTCTCTCTCACGTCCGCGAATCTCTTTCTCTCACTCTGTTTTGCTGTTACAGTAACGTGTGTACACTGTACAGTTTGATGAATGTGGTGACGTTGGCAGTCTTGTTGGGCCGGGATCTATTCCCGATGAGGCCCATATCTGCAGAACATAATTGAACCGAAGAGTAGTTCATGTTACTTGTCTAAACCGGTTGATTCTTAGAACCGGAATGGTTCAATTGATTGAGGTTCATTTGAAATCTCCGGTCAACTTCGAGACCCTGACACTCCAATTGACAGTTAGATGGTCCACAAATCACATGTTTTATAACAAAGTCAAAATTTGTAAATAGTTTGGGTAAAAATGTAAATATCGAAAAAAAATCGAATACATTTGTATATTGGGGGTCGCAAAGGAACTATACTTGATACTCCCTCTGTCCCGCTAAGTTTGTCCACTTTCCTTTTTTAGCGTCCCCTAATGTTTGTTCACTTTCCTTTATTCTCCACCACACATTTTACTTTTTCACTCATTTACTTATTATTCATTTATTCTCAACCACACATTTTATACCTTCTTTCTATCTTAATTTGCGTGCAAATGGTGCTTTTGGACAAACTCACCGGGACGGAGGGAGTACTACATAGGGCTTGATACCAATGTCGAATACAAGTTTATTGAAGCTGCGTCTGTTTGATCGTTTTAGGATTTTGAAGAAGTGGAACAGCTAAGGTTGAAAGCAGAGAAACCAGACCTTTCCCATAACTAGTACAACGACATTGTATGGAAGCTAAAGAAGAAGTCACCGGACAACCCTCTCAACCAGGTAACTACTGAGTTGTTTCTTCGTCTTTGCATGTCTAAGCAGGGAATGTATTAAGTGGATCATCTATTTTGGTGGGTTCATAAACCCATTTTGCATCCGTTGATTGCGTTTTTTCAATGCACCAGATTGCATCTCGTCATTTCACTTGTCATGTGCGTGTCACGTACAAAACATGTGCAATTGACATGTCTCATTAATGTGTTGGCACTATTTGGTGTATTGAAAAAATGTGATCAACGGATGTAAAATGGAGTTAATGAATCTATCAAAATAAATGGATCCACATGATATAATCGCTATCTAAATATACTGTCATATACTCCCTCCGTCTCATTATGAGTTTCTCATATCCTTTTTGGATGTCCCAAAATGATCTTCTTATTTCCTAAAATAGAAACTTTTTTACCTCTACATTTACACCCTCTTTCATACTTTTTATCCTACTAATTCTCTTTCTTACTTTTTGTCTCACATTTTTTAATTTTCTTAAAAACCATAAATTTTTTCAAATGAGACACTCAAAATGGGACGGAAGGAGTATATGGCTTGTCAGATGACATAATTGTTCTACAGAAATTTTGTCATCTATGTTACACTTTTGTAAACTTTCATGTTGCATTCTGACTTACATATCCTCAGGTCTCATTAATTATTTTTACAAATTACAATAAAATTTGCTGCATCGACATTCATGTATTAATTACTTCATTGCTATTTTTTCAGGTGCTTACAGCTAACACTTTTTTGAAACTTGTTTGATTCCACAGATTGACATGGCCTTAACACA
The DNA here is from genome assembly GCA_006409495.1 of Sedum album. Lineage (NCBI taxonomy): Eukaryota > Viridiplantae > Streptophyta > Magnoliopsida > Saxifragales > Crassulaceae > Sedum > Sedum album. The sequence goes on along the minus strand of QZGG01003551.1, from coordinate 18,102 downwards.
ATGTCTCATCTGATCATAAATAGTTGAGAATTCCTTCTGGAAAGAACTCTGCACTCTTACTTCAGCTGTCCATGTAATGAATCATGTAACAAATGAAACATGTTAACTCAATATGAATAATGTCTCCTTTGTGATCTAACTTTTTTAAACCACACACATCAAATTGCACAAAAAATCTAGCAGATTACTTTCAATTACACAACAATCACCATGTCAATATGACTTCCATTGTCCACTTTCTCTTTATTTTTTCCTTATGTTTGTGAACAATGTCCTCAGCTGTAGAAGACACTAAATGATCCAATACAATGCAGGATTTTAACCCCACAAGCTCCAAATCCTACTGAGTGTTGTCCCAAGACTCCCAACAGCTTTGCCACACTTTAGTGCATTTTGAGGTATGGGAAGTTCATCTCTAACCGAACCTGACGATGTATTCACTCTCAAGTAAAACTGTTGTCCCAAGTACGCCCTCACCCAAATCTGGCTCCTCATGTTCCACATTCCCACATTGTCCAAAGCCACCAAAATCGCAGTCCACGATCCCGGATAAACCTGCATTTTCCAAAACTCAATGCCAGCCTCAATGTCAAGTACATGATCAACCAAGTTAAGAATTTCAAAAAACATCATCTTACCTGTGTTGTGCTCCTTGAAATTGCATCCAACAAGTTGTACTGACTCCGGCTTGAATTCGACCAGGTTCCCTTATCCATCCTGCATGACATTTTTAAGGTCAACAAGCTAGCGAAATTCAACATGGTATCAGACGCGAGCTAAGTTCTTACCCTACGACGTAAAATGCATGGCCATCAAGATGCCAACTCTGCAAAATATTCTCCCTATTCTCAAACACAAACTCAACAAAAAGTCTATGATCAAATCCCATAACCGAACTCTCCAACCGAATATCAGTCTGATATTCCATTTAGGCGCATCCGGAATACTTCCAACCGTAAACACGCCGCTGATATTGTAATAATCTGCCAACTTCAACGGTGTATCGGAAGGTATGAATGAAACTCCATTAGCAGCATATCTTTGTTTACCACCAACTTGGCCAGCTGAGTTAACCAACAAAACAGTCCTAGCAATCGGAATTTGTCCGTAATGATACGAGCCTTGAGGATTGGGTCTAGGACCACTAGCAGTAAGGTTTGTTCTGATACTTCTAGCTTGGTTGATCGAAAAGTCTATGTCCGTAGGGGCAAGAGGAAGTGGACCGGACGGGGTTTTAACAGCTGAGTTATTGTAGAGTAACACTGCAGTTGTGGTTAGGATTTTGCATGTGAATCTTGTGGAGACAACAATGTGGTATGCATTTGGAGGCTGGTCGGCTGTGATGAGGACTGATAGAGATTGTCCGACGTGGACGTCTATGGAGGTTAAGGTTTCTTGAATTGTGTGGGTACCTTCTACCTCAACTAGCTTCATTGCGTGTCCTTGGATTCTAAAGTTAAGAGTGTTTTGTAATCCCACATTTGCTATCCTTAGCCTGTATGTCTTCCCTGGCTCAACTGTGATACTTGCACCGCTCGCTACGCCGTTGATTAGTACTCCGTCCGCTAATTTGAGCTTCTTCCTCTGTCTAATATTCCCTTCAGTACCTGCAATACACATTGAAAGTCGGTGCATAAAAATGACTATAGAAAACAATAATGACAAGAGCTTGGGGTATGATTTTAGTCTTACAGTATGATCAGATTTGAACCAATCTCCAATGGCCAAGTTAAACTCTCCGGCCGGAGGATCAAAAGGTACCGGAATAAGTGGCCTACTGAGGACTTTGATGATACCAAACCCGCCCGCAGCCTTGTGGAATTCAGTTGATGGGAAGTAGAAAAATGTCCCAATTTGATCCTTGGCTTGTAACTTGTAAGTGAAGTTACCACCGGGCGGAATCGGACAGTTTGTTCCAATAACTCCATCTTGGTATGAATTTCTTCTATGCTGTAAGCCATTCCTACCCACAATTCATCTCAATCAGAATCCAACGTTACTTCATTTCACAAATACTTAGATTGTAATATGTTTTTCAAAAAATTTATTATCAACTTTTAAATCAATTTCAGGTGAAACAGCTGTTTTACAGAGTTTTCTAACAAAAATTCTTGAATTTTCCAAGATTCAAAAGGAAAGGAATAAATAAGAAAAAGAATGAAATAAAATGTTTCCCAGTTAAATTTCTATTCATCTTTTCTTAATTCTACGAATATCAATAATCTCAAAAGCTATAATGAGAAATGGTAATAAAACATGTTTAAAATAATTAATTCTCTATAACCCCATAATTAATTACCATAAATTTATTCAAAATCATTTTTGATATCATACAATTTTTTATTTTCTAATAACCAAAAACACTTCACGGGTGAACATTTTAACGTTGTAAAAACATGTTTTATAGCATTTATGCGGAATTTCACTTACCATGTTATCAAAAAGGGCTCAGTCAGCTCATTGTGAACATTGATGATCAGATTGTTATTCGTCACGGCGTTAATTTCCGGCCCCGGAAACTCCCCGTTTATCAAAATCACCTGCCCGTCACACAAAAACATAAATACTAAAGCTATAAACCCACCTGACCTGATGATCCAAATCAACTGACCATAAAAACAGAACATCACATAAAGCAAAACATAGCAGTTACATAACATGAATTCAATTAATGAAATAAATCGAAACTTGTTGTGACAAGATGTTTGTCTATCCAGACCTGCTGATTGACCCCGAGCGGTGATCGAACGCCATATGTCACCTTCCAATCAAAAAACAGGTACGGATCCTCCGCGGTGGCCGAGACAATGAGAAAAACCACGGCCCATATGCCGAGAATCAGACGCCGCATTTTGATCGGAGAAAACAATGATCTGATGATGTTTGGAGGGAGATGGGGTTTGGAGGGTTTAATGAAACAGTGCTGTTTGGATTTATAGAGTTGGTGTGTGTAGGGAAGATTTTGAAAGTGGAAATGTGAATATATGAAGTTTGAGGACGCGTTTGTCAATAAGGTGAAAATGGTAATTGAAATTTTGGAAGAGGAATCAAAATTTATTTAATGTATAAATTAAAATTTATATGCATTTATAGTATAAAATATTGGGAAATGAATTATTTAACATTTCTAAAATCTGAAATTAACGCGTAACAAGAATTTCTTTATTAAAATTGTTGACCAGGAGGATAAATAGTCGATAGAAAATTCTATAAGTTTCTGTGCATATTGATGAAAATAGAGTAGTTTTATTAACTGGCGGTTAACATTGAGAAATATACAAAATGTAAATAAATTAAAGAGAGACATGTAATTTTTGATATACGAAAATCATTTTAACTGTTGATATGATTAATAAAAAATTTGGTAACACGTGATTTTTTATAATTAATTTCTTAATGTAATAAAAATTAAGTAAAAGGTCAACCTTTAGAGTGACAATAATCAATGAATGGTTGTAAACCTTGTGCTTCTCTACATTAAATTCTCTTTTGATCCTAATCAAGAAATAAATATAAAAAATTGTAAAAATGAAAAGTTTACCAGGACATTTTGTTTTCCTAACCTTTTTTACTTTAATAGAGTTTAATATTATAGTGATGGAAACATCGAAGAGGATAACTTTTTGTAAGAATGTGAAATAAAATCTCGATTTTTTATTAAAATAAAACGATCAAATACAACAATTGTTAAAAAATTATCTATCCACGTCAGTAGGTGAAATCATTTGTGAATAAATCACAGATCGTAATGACTTCGATCATTTTTGTATCTTAAATATTGAATAAAACTCTTACTTTACAACAGCTCCCAAAGTTGAAATCAACTTTTTTCTTTTACCAATTCATCCTGTAAGTTAATATTAAAGTTTGAGCTTGGAATCTAGAGTACAAAATAACTACATTGGCATATACTCCCTCCGTCCCATTATGAGTGTCCCATTTCCTTTTTGGATGTCCCAAAATGATCTTTCTATTTCCTAAAATAAAAACTTTTTTACCTATACATTTACACTTTCTTTCATACTTTTTATACCACTCATTCTCTTTCTTACTTTTTATCTCACATTTTTCAATTTTCTTAAAAACCGTGAAAATTCCCAAATGGGTCACTCAAATTGGGACGGAGGGAGTATTAAACTTCAAAGTTACTTGCAAATGAAGTAAACTATACAATTTTGCGATTCGGAATTCATTTTTTTCAAGTCGAAAATAAAAATCTACGTAGAAATTCTCAAATCAGTTTATCTATCATGAATGTCATCTTTGAAAATAGTAATAAAACAGCTGGAAATCTTGTACCAAAGTAAAAATAGTAGAAACACTGAAAATTGAAAAGCATGCATTTGTCATGAGTATACCGTAATTTAATTTCTTACAACCTTCAGCACACAAATTTGAAATGGTTTGGTTGTTTGGTGACTAATCAATGCTTTGCAAACTATCCCAATTCCCAAACATGGGATTGATGTATGAAGGGGAAAGTTCGGGAGAGATAACTTTTGAGAGATAGAAGAACATCATCTCAATTGTTAATTTAATTGATCTAGAGGTTGATATTAAAGTTCGTTTTAAGTTAAATTAAGTGGTCGGATTTGCAAAATGCAAGGGTGATTGAGAGTGGTTATTAATATAAACCATTAGATAAATAGAAATCAACGGTCAAGATGATGTCTCTCCATTTTACAAAACTTTAATTGTCCTTCTCGAACTCATTCTAATTTGTGAATATATATAAATGTTCCAACCACACAGAGGTAATTGAGTTAGAAAATCGAACACAAGATAAATTTTACATTTATGCTAATTAAGGACAAAAGAAATTTTTGTGTGCATTACAATTGTTGTATTATTTAGTAGCTATTGATTGTCAATATTTAGTCAAAATATAACTAACATTGTCGCGTTTCGCAATCAAAAATACTTGGAAAATGTCTATTTTCTGTAACCTTAGTTTGAAAACATTCGATTAGAGATCATAGTCCTAATAAATCAAACATTATATTTGTTAAATTTGGTAGTAATAATTATATAGATTAGCAATTTGTACGTTGGCTAGTCCATTCTAAAATAGTGACATGAAGACTATCAAATATATATGTGTTTGTACGCGTTTCCCGGTTCGTTTTGATATAATCATAAATATGTGTTTCGTACAGGTTTTGATCTGGTGTTGCATACAATAGTTTACAACGAGGTAAATTAATTTTTTTTCATATAATTTTTTAATGTTAATTAGTAAAGGTAGGATTGTAACTTTAAAAATCAGACGAGTGCAAATCTTAATCGCGTTATCATTACATATATGCACGCTCCACTAATCCCTAAAACTGATGATATCCACCTATCCCAATCCACCAACTACTCCGTATAATTTATGTGTTTCATAATGATGGCACTTTTTGGTATTATGGAGATAAGTATTAATTTATATAGCATAGGACATTTTAGGATAGTTGAGTGCCAAAATTATATATGATTTTGCTTGCCTACCTAATCATCATGTCATATATGTATAATGTGTGGCTTTAAGAGTTATTTTTGATAAAATGTCATATTTTTCAATAAAAAATAACTTTTTAGACAAATCTAATGGAATTTTCAATTAAAGAGTGATTTTATATAAACTAGTAAATTGATGCACAAATTTTGTGCAGATAATATTTATTTATTTATTTTTATTTTTTACTTATTAATATAAATTTTATTTTTATTTAATTTATCAAAGGGTAAAATTGGAAAGAAATTGTGGTTACAAAAGTAACCGTCAATTCAATGGCTTGCGTTTTAAATATAGAGAGATTACGCACTTTGAAAATTATTTTTACTCCACCAAACTTGTGAAGTAAGTTAATTTATCATAATTTATATACAAGGAGTGACAATCAAGCAGTCAATTACTCAGTCTTTGAAAATGAAAGATAAAGCATTGATTAAATAATAAATATTTACAAAAATAGAATCTCATTCATAAAATCATTTTCTATTAAAAACATCATTAATCTAAATTCATGAATCCAGCACACCCAAAAAAACAGTGTCACTTGTCCAACTAAAAACCCTCACTTATCTTCTCAAATTTTGTACACATTTCTTTAGAATATACTCAACACTAAAAAACAGTACTAGTCATTACTTTGACTCCCAATACTTGTCGTTGACTTGTGCCCCAGCTGTTGTTTTGCTGGCTGAAGTCGGTAAGCATTATAATTCATTACTTGCCCCGCCGCGTATTGGCAATTGCTTGTCTCTTTCGCCACCACCTGTTGCTAACTTGCAATTGAAATTAATAAACAAAATTCTATCCATTCACACTTCAATTCTTGAAAATGAAATTGATGATGACCTGGAAACCTCATTCCTTTTTGCCACTTATAAATAAAGTCCTCATTTTAAACCAACTTTCATTTCAAGCACAACCAAAACCTCAAAAATGTCTTCTTCTTCATTCATGTTGTTAATCTCTTTCTTATGCTTTATCACTGCTTCAGTTACTGCTTGTGATCGATGCTTGCATCAATCCAAAGCTAGCTTCTTTAAATCTGCTGCAGCCCTCAATTGTAAGTGGATTGATTGAACTAGTTCAGTTTTGATTATAAAGTTTTGATTTTGAGACTTGCCCATGTGAAGAAATCGAGTTTGTTGAATTGTGTGATGATTGTTTTGATTAGAAAGTTGGAATTTTGAGACTTCCCAAAGTGAAAAAATGGATTTTTTTGAAGTGGGTTGTGATTGTTTGTGTGTTTTGATGTAGCTGGGGCATGTGGGTATGGCTCCATGGCTATAGGGTTTAATGGTGGGCACTTGGCTGCTGCAGTGCCCTCCATTTTCAAGGATGGTGCTGGTTGTGGCGCTTGTTTTCAGGTTTTTAAACTCTCTTTACATCCATATGTAACTTAATTGATTAACATTTTCACTGGAATTTACCTGTTTAGTATTGCAACATGATGTGGTGCAGATTAGATGTAAAGACGCGAAAATATGTAGCAAAACTGGGACTAAGGTCATTGTGACTGACCTTAACAAGAGCAATGAAACTGACTTGGTGTTGAGCAGCAGGGCATTTAGGGCTATGGCCAATAAGGGTATGGACAGAGAGCTTATTAAAAAAGGGATAGCTGATGTTGATTACAGAAGGTCAGTAATCACAACTCAATACTGTTGAGTTTCCGAACACTTTTCAAATATCTGATTCTGATTTAGATGAACTGGTCTAATGTTTTTTGGGGGAGCAGGGTGCCTTGTGATTTTAACAAGAAGAACTTGGCTGTGCGCGTCGAGGAATCAAGCAAGAAGCCACACTATTTAGCAGTCAATTTCATATACCAAGGCGGCCAAACTGAGATTGTTGGTGTTGATGTAGCCAGGGTACAATTCAAACTTCAATAAACATCTTAAAGATCGTTATTAAGTCTCATGAGACCTTTAGTCATGTTTTTCATGTATGCACCATGTATAGGTAGGATCAGCAAACTGGGGATTTATGAGCAGGAAATTTGGTGCTATATGGGAAACAAGTCGCGTCCCTGAAGGTCCACTGCAGTTCCGTTTGATCATCACAGCTGGATTTGATGGAAAATACTTGTGGGCTAAGAGCGTCCTGCCTCAAAACTGGAAGGCCGGTCAGGTTTATGACTCAGGAGTTCAAATAGACGACATTGCGCAAGAGGGATGTTTTCCTTGTGATGACAGTCAATGGAAGTGAACCTCTTTGTTGTATAGTATAGCATTCACTTGGTTTTTAGTTGGTTACAAAAAGAGTTGCATATTTACAGATAGTTATTATTTTTCATGTTGATTCAAATTATGCATTTTTCATCATATTGAGGGTGAAAGGCCCAAATGGACTAAGAGATTTCAGAGAGTTGAATGGGCCAATTCAATTCCAAACACAGCAACCAGCAACTGAATTCAATTTAGGTTGTTTGTTGAGTAAGTCCAACATCTTCAATAATTTGAAGACAGGGAGACATGCTTGGTCCTCCAAAATGATTGAAACACTGCATTGTGTATTTGTGATCAACACAGATTTAAATTTACTGTAGAGGCGTGGAACAACTGATCATGAACCAAAATTGTCAAAATCAGGGAATGTGAAAAAGAGACATCGACCCTTAATTTTAGACAATTCAACAGTGAAATTAGTTCACTTTCAGACGGCTAGAAGTGAAGTACTGAAGTGTAATCATTCCTGATTCCTCTATTCTGTCCATGTGCAATGCACATCAGTGATCAGTCACCCATACACAAACCCTAATCACCTTATCCATTTGCATATAACGAGATTAGTACGAAATTGCGTAATGGGTTGTCGTTGCCAGATCGGAAATAAGAGAATTTGATGGACGATTTTCATTCAGGCATTTCGTCGAGCAGGTAACGCACACTGCAAAACGGTACAATCCTGAGTTTTCAAGGTCCTATAGATGGCGACACGTAATGGGAGACATTCCGTATAGGTATAATCGATAGGACAAAATCACATTTATTGCGAAATCCTGTAAACCTTTCATGATTCAATCCGTTCCCAAAATTCAGTACTGACCTATATCCATCCATGCTTGGACACCAATATGGAATCAAGGATGAAGAACAAGTTACTACCAACTCAAAACAAACCCTACCCACATGATTTAAGGTCCAAAACTCTACTGGGTATTTGTTAATTTCTTCAAAGGTGGGACCTTTGGCCATAAAGGTACAATTTTGTCATTGTTTGATTAACAGAAGATGCCATCATGAGGGACCATTATCTCATCTCATAGAGTATGTCTCTTTGTGTCTATGAGTCTATCCATCTATCTGATGACTTCTGCTAGATAATGATGACATGGGAACTGAAGCAATTCAATTCCAACTCCTCATTACAACTTTCCCTAACGAGAATTGATTGGGAGTCACTTTTGCAAACATTTTTGACCTCACTATTTTAAACTGTGAAAGTTCAGGTCCAACTCCCTAACTAGAAATCATCTGGTTAACTTGAGCTCTTTGTCATAATGCTCTTACCAAATCTGTGAATTTCATGTCCTTTGCTTGTGTATACCATTTTCACAATCATGGTGATCAAAGACCCTGACTTGAGGAGTCAAGTCCTTACTTGGGTTTGGTTTTGTTCTACAGTGTAACTGTGTATAATGATCAACCGCTTGGCAACAACTACATTAACATTTTTGTTACATTTGGAATTAACATTTTTGTTACATTTGGAATGAATCACGTCTGTAGTGAACTTGATGTGACCTCTGGCTTGCATGAAATGGAAAAAGTTTGAAGCTTTATTAATTTGATAAACTGCTGTGCAAGAAGAAATTTGTGTTAACTGATTAACTCAAGTCTCAAGCGCACATTTCTTATCAAAAAAAAAAGTCTCAAGCAAAGCACACATTTCTTTGGGGTGTGGGAATGAGCATAAGAGTATCTTCAATGGAATTATATAAATAAGATTATTAGCTAAAAAATACTTAAATAACATTATAAAAAGAAAATCATATATATATGTCACCTTTCACTGTGATTATGTAAATAAGACTAGTTAGCTAAAATTATACTCCCTCCATCCCATTTTGAGTGTTCCATTTGAGAACTTTCACGATTTTTAAGAAAACTGAAAAATATGAGATAAAAAGTAAGAAAGAGAATGAGTGAGATAAAAAATATGAAAGAGGGTGTAAATGTAGAGGTAAAAAAGTTTCTATTTTAGGAAATGAGAAGATCATTTTGGGACATTCAAAAAGGAAATGGGACACTCATAATGGGACGGAGGGAGTACATAATCATCTTCTCATTCATCAAATTTAACTCATTCTCTATAACTATTATGCCTAAATTATACATATTTCTAACAAAATGCATACACATTTACATAATCTCATTGGAGCTCAATACATATTTAATCATTCAAATTATACATAATTAATATAATAATATTTTTTACATATTCATTTTAGCTATCTCTATTGGAGATGCTCGATCTTTGAAGCTTTGATCTTTTGATGCATGTAATCTGATGAGAGAAGAGAAGGTAAGGGACTGCAGTGAGTTATTGCATCAGATTGGGCAGGAGACCCAATCATGAAACATTACTTAAACACTGCAATAAAGATGAGAATTATTGTTTGCAGGGTTGAGATCAGATGGGTGACAATACCCACAGGTGCAGTCACTACTAAGCACATTTCTTCACTCTTTTTCTTTACCTCTCTGCTGATCCTTTCCAATTTTCATCAGGAGAAGATGGACACTAGGCTTGCAGAAGAGTGGGATTGGAACCTGCAGATGCACTTGTTTTGTTACTCAAATGTAAGCAAATACGTATATTAAATTAATTAAACTTGTTGATTAATGTATGTGTCTGTATCTCTACTCATGTTTAGTCCTCTACTTCCATAGCTTGATTTGATCCTGACTAGACCTGAGTCTGATTTTGTATGTACTCTGCACGTGTGGTTTTACTTTGTTCTATTTTTAATCACTCCATTTTTTCACCTAAACCAATCCTCACCATTGCTTTATTCAGAGAGATCTTAATCATACCCTACAGCATAAATAAAATGGAGTAATATGTAAAGCTCTTCACTGTGCATAGATAAAATGGCTCTAGGGTTTTATTTGTGTATGTTCAAACATTATGATTTCTTGAACCAATGGTGACACATGTCAATATAGGGTGTGAAATGAGAGAGCACACATGCCAAAAAGCTAAAAAATGGTTGTCTCTTGTACCCTTTTGTGTGCATTTCTCACAGTGCTGTCCAAAAGGTCTGAAATTTACTTTATCCATCTATTTTTATTTCCTGATTTTTCATCCCCATCCCAATAAAAATGACCTAAAACCATTCTTTTCTGTCAGAGGCTGCATCTTTTTCACTGCTAAGCCACTCCACCTTCTTGCTCTATAAATTGCTTCCCATTCATCTGCTTCAAGTCCCAACTAACAAAGTTGAAGTCTTTGTTACTTTGTGTTAGACTGTTAGCCTCTGAGAGAATTCTGAAATGGGTTCATTGCCTGAGAGTGAGAATGGTGTTGGTGTGGAGTCAGCATTGATAAAGGGCTCAAAGTTTAAAAGGGTTTGTGTCTTTTGTGGAAGTAGTTCTGGTAAGAGAGAATGTTACAAGAATGCAGCCATTGAACTAGGCCAGGAATTGGTACAATTACATGGAGTATATAAAGTTTCAACCTTTACATTACATTATTTATTCAGTTTTGTGATTCATTTAGTATGATTTGTTCTGTGTAGGTTGCTAGAAGGCTTGACCTTGTTTATGGTGGTGGAAGCATTGGCCTGATGGGATTGGTAGCTGAGGCTGTTTATAATGGTGGTGGACATGTTTTAGGGTACTCTTTTGATCCAAGTTTGCTCTTTCTTTTCTCCTCATCTGAGTGAAATAGTCTGACACTGTTGATTATATACCTTGCAGCATCATTCCCAAAACCCTGATGAGCAAGGAGGTATTGATTGAATGAATGCTTAGTTTGTTTAGTTCTCCACTCATTGTTTCTATGCTTATGTTGCAATTACCTAATGGTTGGTGGATTCAGATCACTGGAGAGACATTTGGAGAGGTGAAGTCTGTGGCAAACATGCATCAAAGGAAAGCTGAAATGGCTAGCAATTCTGACTGCTTCATAGCCTTACCAGGTCTTTCCCCTCTCTCTAAACACCATCTTATAATGACCTATCTTTGGTTTATGGACTTATGTCCTCATTCCTCAACATCTGATCTTTTTTCATAGGTGGGTATGGCACACTTGAGGAGTTGTTGGAAGTCATAACCTGGGCACAGTTGGGAATTCATGACAAGCCTGTAAACATCGTCAAGATTCACCATTGTTCATATTGCTTTCTTGTTCATTTGGGCATGTGTTATTTGGATGATGAAACCCTAAAATCTGTGACCTTTGATGTGTTTTGTGCAGGTGGGGTTGCTAAATGTTGATGGCTATTACAACTATCTCCTCACATTCATTGACAAAGCAGTAGAAGATGGCTTCATCAGACCTTCTCAGCGTCACATCATAGTCTCAGCTCCCAATGCCAGAGAGCTTGTCCAGAAGCTAGAGGTACTCAAAATTCATAAATGATGATAAACCCATCTCCAAAATCCATCTTTTTCCATATTTCCATCATTAAAAAATCATAAAACATTGTAAAATCACTTCTTTTTTGTTACTGGTTGTGCAGGAGTATGTGCCTAAACATGATGGAGCATTGGATAAAGCATTGTGGGAAGAAGAGCAGCCAACGAAGGAACAGGTGGTGGGGTTTAGTAGTCCTGCCAAAATGCGCACTGTAATTCCTCTGTTGAATATGTAATGGATTAAAGAGGTGATGGCATTAGGTAGCTGATGTTTGTCAGGAGTGGAAAAGTGGGGAAATATGATGATGGATGGTGCTGTGTTGCTTTGGGATCTGTTAGCTTGCTTTGGGATCTGTAGCTAACTTTGTGATAAATGTAAAGAAAACCACTAATTAGTCTTAGTACTAATCTCTCTATAAAATCTGTGTCATTTCTCGTTGAACCTTTTTCGAAAGTACATTTCATTCCCTTTAACTGAACACCTTTTTCATTGTACTCTCTAATCAATGTCTAAAACGCATAATGACTGGAGATCAACACATTGACATCATGTAGAGCGCTGTTGAATTTTGCCAAGTGAAGTCTCAAGAAAAACATAGTTGAATCTTCACAGACGTTTAGATATGCCTAGTAAACAAACATCCTTGCATTTAGAATTATGAGCGTTTTGCTCATGCAGGATTCAAGCAAACATTTTCACACCCATCAATCATCATCTGGGGTGGCCTTACAACTTACATGTGACACAGCCCTAAACTACAATTCTTAAACATCTACTTGGCCAAGTGCAGCCCTGTAGAAAAGCCAAGTCAGTTTGGCACTGAGATTTTGAGAAAATGCCATAGAAATTTACATAAACATGGTGAGAAATTCAACCGAGATAATTGCCTGAATCACTTTGGTTACAACTTTCAAGATTAAATTTACAATTATAATTATTAACATACTCAGGGATGCTTCCTTTTTCAACGACGTTTTATGTACAAAAATGTAGCACAAGGGGATGATTGTTTACACTAATTATTAAAGACGATTAACTAACTTACCTCTCATGTCATACAAAATTGGGAGCATATGGTTCCCAGGCCATTCGGGCCTTCAGCAGCATGCTGCCAGTGAAGTTCACTATCAAGCAATTGGTAATACTCGCTTAGCTGGGTCATAGAGTAAGCAGCAGATGAGTAAATTAGGTTCTCGATGGGAAACCCAGAAACCATATGTATAACGTGAAGAAGTAAATATTATGAATCTCTTGCACTTTGTTGAGCAAGTTTATCATCTTCAATTCGTTGCAATATCTCATCGTATTCTTTCATTGAAGTGGCTGTAAACCTCTCCATGGAGTCGAAAACAAGCTGAAAACTGTTTTTCAAACTCGCACTACTTGTGTCGCTCTGATACACAGCTTGATCGGATAAGGAATGAAGTCCAGACGCCACAATCAACCTCTTATCTAAAGCAAGTAGCTCCTTCCGCATTTTCTGATCCTCTCTGTCTAATTCCTTCACTTTGCTTTCCAACGCTTTAATCGTGTCCATGCTTTGTCTTAATATGCTTTTATCTTGTTCCCAAAACTGTCTTACACACAAGGTCAAACCTCGCATCGAAGCAATCACTTCCTTTTCTGAAATCCTATCAAAAGCCTGCGACCACTGATGGCATATGATGAAAATTTGTGGTGCACCGATTCTACCGGGTGAGAAAGGGGCCGGGCCATCAGGTGTATCTTCAGGTTCATACAGCAGACATTTTAGCAGCCAAGAGTTCAAGAATTTAATGAAATTCCTCTGCGTACTAACCCATCTGGAGAATCCGTAAGTCCAAGCACATAGTTCGTGAATGAGTTGGTTTGCAAGCTCGAGATTAGAATGACTTGGCTTCTTGTGAGCTACTAAATCATCCAAGTTTCTTGCTTCACTGATCGCTAGCAACTGCTTGTGATGACAGTCCAGCATACATTTCCACATTCTAGTAAACCTGATTTTTTAAAAGACATGTCACTTGGCTGTTTGTCTTCATAATCAATCCGTAATCTTATTATATCAACAGTCATCAGAAATAAGGAAGAAAATACCCGCGAAAATTTTATGAGGTGTGCTGACTGGGATGATGAATGTTTCGAGGTTGGGGTAAGAAAAAAGAAATTGAAGGCTAATAAACGAGGGACATACCCGTGAATTAAATCATTAAGTTGAGGCCACAGTTCTTCATCCCGAATGTTATTGATTGTCACAGAAATCTTGTCAACAATCTGAATTGCGATTCTTATTTTTGTCGAAAGACTCCTGATCAAGGTTCGGGTTGCTTCAACCTTGTGAGCCTCAGCGCCCTTCTCGTCCAAGTGCTTCAGCTTGTCACGCTTTTTGTCATGCTCTTCCCTCATTTTTTCCTCGGCCTGAGCACAATAACATGAAACCAAAAATCATCAAGTGACACATTTGCGGAAAAAAATGATCTAACTGTAAAATCTTAGCCCGTGAGGATTGAGAAGCAAATATTAAGCAAAATACTTCTATTACACATGGAATACACAATTCTACAAATCATACCTTCACTTCAGCATAAAGTTTCTTCTCCCATATGTGAAGCTTGTGTAAGGTCGCTGATAAGGTCCCCGATCTCTGATCATTAGCTTCACCAATGTCAGTAAGAGTAGAGGAACCAATCTCAGAAGCATTGGATGTAGACGCGTGAGAGGTTACTGAAGGCTTGATGGCTTGGAGCATTTTGGTGGAAACTGTACAGTAAATAAGGGCATGTTAGTATCCACTGAATATCATGCTAGACCTACAAATTCTAAAAAGTGAAATTGTATCGTCCGTTGAGATTTTCCGTTGACATCAAAAGCAACAAAAAATACCGGAAAGCTGTTAGGAGTTATTTACTGAGTGCCTACCTAATCGTGCAATGTATGCTGATTATACAAAATATCTATGAATTCAAACAAGGAGTTATTACCTTTTCCACGATATCCACGGAGTTTGCTGCGATAATGATGTTTCCCCACCTCAAGTATGGATGCAAGCTCATTACCAGCCTCCGAAGCCCTTTCAAACTGACCCACTATTTCTCCCACAACTTCGGAAACACCCATCGAAGGACCACCACCTCTAGCCCTACCACCTTCGGACTTCTCACTATCAACAACTTTCTTATCCACTACGTGAACCTCATATTCTATTCCTTCACTATCCGCCACACTAGGCCTCGCCTGATACATATCTTCCCTATCAACCGCCTTCATTTCCTCATTGACCACATTTTTCTTCGGATGATTCCCATTCCCTTTAACATTCCCGTTAACATTCCCATTCCCATCTCTATTCCCACCTCTCATACCGGCCCCAATAATCTTCTGCTGCCCGTGCACCTCCTTAACAACCTCATGTTGAGAATCCTCCTCCAAATCTGGAATCCCCTCCGCCTCCCTCACATCCACTGAATTCCTACTTGGAGTATAAGCAGCATAATATCTCTCATTGTAACCACCCTCGAAAAAGTTCAGAAAATCCCACGCTGAACCTCTCGGCGGAGAAGGCGGCGGGGGTGGAGGCTTTGAACCCGACGCCTCTCCAATCCCACCACCATATCCACCGTTCTGCCCACCACCACCATATCCACCGTTCTGCCCACCACCACCATAACCCGAATAGCCACTAAATTGCTGATAAGATGAAGAACTAGGTGCATTACTATCATAACTATACGGAAAGTATGAAGCTTGTCCCATATTCATACTTTCGGGACTCATTGGTTTTTGCTGATACGACACAGACTGTGTGGGCTGCTTCCTCATATAATTCATCTGCATCCCACCACCACCAAATCCACCATATCCTCCGCCATTATATCCACCACCACCATATCCACCACTATAATATCCTCCACCTCCATATCCACCATAACTTAAGGCCTCATTTTCATCCTCATTCATCATAGTATACCCTCGCTGAGGCTGCAAATCAGGCAAGCCACTATGATTTCCTGAATGTTGCCTACTGTGGTTATGACTATGATTATGACTATCATGATGCAAAGACACAGAGCTACCTTCATCTCCATCAGAGTCCGAATCAGTTTCGAACTTCAGATGTGATCCTGAATTCGAATGCAGATGATGAGGCAACTCATCAGATGACTCAACTCCCTTACTCTCTACTCCCCCTTTCTTCAGATCTCCCTTCTTCAACTTCGCCGGCGCCGCCACATAAATCGGTTCATCATCCAGATCCTGCTCTAAAAAATCCCTAATCGAAACCCCAATCCGCTTTAAGGACTGCATGTAAAGCTGATGAGCTTGAGCAAAAGCGTAACGCTCCTTCACAGCCGAGTCTAAAAAACCGCATCTTTCTCTACAAAGTTTCACCGCCGGAGATTCCTCGGGCTTCGAGCCCACGCAACCCATCAAAATCCACCGCTGACCCAAGTCAACAAATCGGTCAACAAACACACCCTCGTCTTCGATTTAACCTCAAAAGCCCTCACTCGACACAAAACCTCAACTTTTCAACTCAAAACTGGTAAACTACTCCACTTGATTTCGTGTCCAAAATCAGAAATTGAAGTCTGGAATGATTGGAGGAGGATGAGGACAACAATAAAGCTAGGACGGATAGAGAAAGCGAGAATCTTCCAGCGCGGAGTCGCTCGTCGGGACGTAAACGAGGAGAGAGAAAGTTCGAGGTGAGAGAGTGATGCGTCGTCGGTGTGCGGAGAAATTAATTACATTTCCGTGTCGGTAAGTTTAGGTATTTACAGTTTGAAGATACTCATTATTATATTATTTAATAATTTTTAATGTGAATTAAATAACGGTGTTTCAGTTAGATCGTAACGGACGCATCTTTTTAGTGAGACGAGACTTCACGCCTGCTCTGTTGCCGCAATTTATTGATATTTTACTGTTTATTTATATTTGAAGCAGTTTTATTTTAGTAGAAAAATGACCAAAACACCCTTTAGTAAGAAGCTATTTTGGTGAATATACTTGTATCGATATATAATTATTTCTATTAATGACTCATATTTCCTTATAAGAAATTGACTGCAAAAAGCTGCATTAAATACGTAATATTATTAGATGAAAATGGTAAAATAGGGACGAGATCAAGAAGGACCGTTAAAATATTTGTGAGACGTGAGACATGATCTCTTCCGTTGATTTTTTTAATAAATGGAAGGATTAGATTTAACATATTAAAAACTTCCAAAATCAACTGCCCCACAAATTTTGCTAATCCAACCGTTAGATGATCAAATTCAACGATCAATATTTTATCCTTTTGTTTTACACAAATTTTATGTCTGAAGTTACTGGTAAGATAAAAATCAAAAAAATCATGAAGGTGAAGAATTTATGGCCAGAAAAAATGGAGGGAATATTGGAAATTATAAGGTCACCATCTTTGTGTGAAATTTACAAGGTGCACCAAACTCAAAGTAGCTATCAGTGATGGCGACTTGGCTTGTAAATTTAGGTAATGCTCATTAAAGAGGGCAGTGAAGTTTTAAGCATATATGCACTTTTTACAACAGGTTGTTTTCAGCCATGTGAGGGGTATTATTGTCCATTAAAAACAGTAAATAATACGTTTCTAATTTAATATTGTAATTGTTAGTTAATGTTTTTGTAATTAGTTGATACTGAGTGTGAGAGTAGTAATTATTATTTAATAATTTATCATGTTTGTCAAACATGTGAGTGGGGGACGGTCGTGATAAAATAAAAAACATTTGACCAGCTTGTAGTGGTCGTGGTCGTAGTCGTTGTCTGATACTGTTTTCTATTTGATTGTTTAATATTGATCCCATCCTAAACAGATCAGATGTGTTAAACTAAGCCACGCTTTCTCAAATACCGGTTTTGCCCTCAGGTATTTTGATTTATTTTATTATCGGGTATAAGTCGTACACGGATCGGAACAACACACACGAAGAAATAAACTCAAAATAGTAAATACTCTCTCCGTCCCACAAAGTTTGTCCACTTTTTGATTATCTGAAGGTATAAAATAATCATAGTAG